>PVKH010038641.1:0-11284 GCA_004027955.1 Chaetophractus vellerosus | reverse complement strand
CCAGCTGTAGACTGTCGGGCGAACAGCTCACTCCAACATCAGAACTGCTTCTCAAATCTGCTTCTCCAAATCTCTGCTTCTCTCAATCTGCTTTTCTCAATCTGCTTCCTCTTGTCTAGCCTTTTATAATTGAGACCACACCCACCAAGGGGTGGGGCTCAACGTCTCACTGATGTGGCAGTTAACGCCCTACTCATAACTTAATCATACCCAGATGAACAGATTAGTTTACAAACATAATCTAATCTATATTTTTGGAATTCATAATTAAATCAAACTCAAACCATTACATCATGTGAAAAAGGACATCAAAATAGTTGTTTCCTTTCTTCTTGTGAAAGTTAATGTGGTGACCTTACTAGTTCAGTCAGAAAGGCTATGTTTGGGCTTGGGAGTCAGATTTGCACCAGAGTACTTGTTTTCCACTTAATTATTTTTTTCTTGGGAAAATCACGAATCTTGACATAGTATGCCTTCAATAAATGGTGCTGTTGGTATTCACTATTGGATTTTTCAAGATAGCAGTAAATGAAAAGAGTTCTTTGAAGACATATCAAGAGGTCTCCTTCTTATAAAGATGTGTTCCTTGTTAAAGATGGGCCATTTGGGAATGTTTTCAAGTCATGGGAATTCTTCATGCCCAAATAGAGAGGGAGTTTTGGTAGTGGTGGTTTTTGCTTTTTCAGATGTAGAGGGAGATGAGGACAGAACTATTTGCATTGTTTAACTACTTGTTTTGAGGAAGGAGTATGGGGGTTCATCATTCTTACCCAAAATGAGAGAGTAAAGTCTGTGTACACTTTACTGCTGAGAAGATCTGAAATTACTTAGGGAAACTTAGCTGATGTTTACTGGACTGGAAGGAAAGTCATGAGCAATAAATAAATACTTTCTAAAAGGAATCCTTAGGACATTCACTATGGACACCATTCTGACTGCCTTTGTCAACAAGATGGGTTTAATGCTTCGTATCAAGGACCTCTTACCTGTTTTATTTGCTATATAAGAAACAGAAAAAGAAAACAGGAGAGTGTACTACAACCCAAATAATTGTTCTGAAAAAATGATTTTCTCATTTCCTCCTTTAAAAATTTGAATTACCACAAAATAGTACTGGAAATAAAATTGGATCTCTTGGCTTGTGTACTCAAAAAGCCAGAGATCCACTCAAAATAAATGTTAGGCAATTGAAATTCACATAATACTTTTTAATATTCAATTGTACCCCCAAGGCACAATTGAAAGTCCAAGAGTTCAGAGTTCTAGTTGTGTTATAACGATCAGCAAGCTCTCATGTCCTGTGGAATTCTGAGGCAGCATTGCGTGGAATACTGTAGTGGTAAAGAACAAGGGCTTTACAGTTATTGAAATGGATGTAGATTCCAACACTGACTCTAATGGGAACTCGAGCAAGTTTTCATCGGTAAAGTGGGGATTATAATTCATCATAAAGTTGATATAATTAAAAGAGATAATACAATGAAAGTGTCTGGTTTTTAGTAAATGCTCAATAAATGATAAATCCTGTTTGTAAGCTAAATGTACAGTAAACTACCAACTTTGGAATTGAACAAACTGGCTAGAGCTATTAGAAAAAGAGGAAATAGTGATTCATAATACTCTAATGACTCGTATTCTTGATGGAAGTTACTGTGAATGCCTTGGGAGTAAGGAAACTTTGACCACCTGGGAGTAAGGAAAAAGCACTACTGTTTAAAGAAATATAGTGAAGAGTACAGATGGTATACGAGGAGCAATGCTTTCCTTTCAATCTAATTTATAATAGGCTCTGGTACTTTTGATTTCTGCATGAATAAGCTCTTCTTTAAATTTGTTACAGGCTCTATTATTGTCAAGGTCCCATCTTCTCTTCAAGCTCATTTACAGTTGTCAGGGAAAGAGGTTGATGTGAATTCAGAGATCCACATTCAGGAAATGGCTGGAACCCACAAAGATGATTGTACAACAATTACTGGTAAGAAGCCTGCACATTTGCTATGTTAGATGTGTAGTCATTGGCCATATATAAGTAGAAATATGGTGTACACAACTGCAGTTTTATATCTTTTTATTCCTTTCCACTGTCACATTCTTGTGTTTGGCTTTTCTTCTTCTTCTTCCAGTTGCTTATGGGTTAACACGAAGCAACCATTTTGTTTTAAAGGACCTCATTAAATCATTTAGGAACATTCAACAGTCCTGTTGGATGAAATTGATTTTAAAATTTCTGGTACAGCTACTTTCTACTAATTGGGCTTAAAATCATCCAAATACATATGTTATAATGCAAGATTTAAAGTTAACTGTGTATGGGTAGAGTAAATAAGAATTTGGTTTGATATTAAATCACTGTAAACTTGATAATGCTAAAAATACACCAAATTCTCAATCCCACATATTTTTCCTGGTGACATTTGGCTACAATGGTGAATGATACTATTTTTTAAAAAATATTTATTGTTTTAGTAAATAATATAGTAAAAAAAAGAAAATAATTCTGATGAGTTTTCCTCTAAACTCTACCAAGGATATTGAAAATAAGTTGTGTATGTAAATGTTTGTTACTGACTTACCCATGAGATACTGACTATAAAAAGGAAATATGTGGGTGGAGAGAGTGTCTTCATAAGATCAAGTTTCAGTTTTAAATATTCATTTTATATGTCATAAAAGTTAAGAAGTCAGTCTAGTAAATCATAGAATAAAACCATCACAGGAATTAAAATAATACCTGTACTTTTCCAGATCTGACTCAGTGCCTAATGGTCAGACTCAGTTACTTAGTGAAAATTTGGTGGAAATTTAAATATATCAAATGTAATAAGAATTGACTAGTTGTGATCTAATGTCTTGAGTTTGGTAAGGAGCCAATGGAGTTAGCTTTTTTCTTGGTCCCCATAATCTAAAGCGATAATTTCAGACTTGGTTATTTGCTCTGAGTCATAGAGTAATCAAATTATTAATTAGTCAATTATTTTTCATATGTAAGAATGTTTGAATTATAAATTAAGCTATTTTGTTGTTTTTAGCTCCTTTTCTCAGAATCTTATGTTCTTCTGAAATTTAGATTGAGTTGTAAAACTCTGTTCTTGGGAGTGGATGTGGCTCAAGCAGTTGAGCACCCGCCTCCCACATGGGAGGTCCTGAGTTCAGTTCCCAATGCCTCCTGAAACAAAAACAAACAACAAGCAAAACAAACTCAGGGAAGCTGATGTGGCTCAGTGGTTGAGCTCTGGCTTCCCACATACAGGTCCCGAATTCAATCCCCAGCCCCCCGTACCTAAAAAAACAAAAAAAAAAAAAACAAAAAAAAAACACCTCAAGTTCTCATAACTTCAGCCATTGTTTCTATGCATGTAATTTCTAAATCAGTACCTGCAGATCTGACCTCTTTATTATGTTCTTGCTCTTTTCCATTTCACTAACCCAGCAATACCTCAAAACTTAACATATTTTAAAACACACATTATATTTTTCTCCTCAACTGTCTCTAGCTTAGCACATCCTTCTCCTGTCATCTCTATTTTTTTTATTCAATCAGTCAGTCACTCAACAATCACTTGAGTTAGACACTGCTGAAGCTAGGCATGTACAAAAAATAAAGCATGGTCTCTCTGCCTTGTGAGGAGTTTATATCCCAGGGAGGAAAGACAAACCAGTGAATATAATACAATGGGTTAAATTTTATAATAAAGGTAAGAACAAGGTGCTATGAGAGCATAGAGGGGGCACATCTAAATTAGACTAGCATTGTGAGTTTGAAGGGACTGAAAAAAGTCAAATATGGCCAGAGTAGAGAGAATAAGAAGGAAAGTGGCATAAAAAGAGGCTGGATAGTTTGGCAGGGGTCAGATCCTATAGCACCTGGTAAACTATGCGAGAGATTTGGATTTTATATCAGGAATGCAAAACCATTGAAAGGTTTTAATTTGAGGTTTACATAATTAAATTGATTAGAAATGTCATTCTGAATGTGGGGAATGATTGGAAAGTAAAAGGATTGAAAAAGGAAAACTAGTTAGCAGGTTACTGCGATTATTTAGGAGAAAGAGGTCAGTGGCCTAGATTCCACAGTGATCTGTCTTGAACTCAACAAACAAATAGGCCTTCAACAACTGTTGATTGAAAGAACAGATGAGTGAATGCTATGAAGCATGTGCTCACTTACCTCATTGGTTTTATGAAATTTCTCATTCTATTTAATTCATTTTGTTAGTCATATGTTGTATCTTACTCTATGGCTCTACTTCTTGAACCAGGAAGGGCCAAACTGCAAGATGAAGAATTTATATCCTACTCACAATGCAGCAATCTAGGTACTGATCATCAGTGTCCTATTGCAGAGTAGCACATGATAGACTACAAGGTTGGGCCCCCAATGGCTCTGTAGGTTTTCTCTAATATGAGATTAAATCCATTAGTAAGTAATGCAGAAGGAAGTCAGCTGCAGACAGCAGCAGTCTCCCTTGGAGAGCAGAGAGTGAGAGTAGGAATAGATCCCGTGATTAGGTTTAAGAGAAATTTTTGTATTTCATTTTGATTCTAAAACTGGCATCCAAGAAGCCTTATATATAAAAACCTCACAGGATTTTCATGTGTCAAATCTTTAATTTCATTTGATTTCCTGCTCCATGGCTTCCTTTCCTGTTGCTGTCACTGATAAATAAGTCTCAGTTTTATAATACTTCCAGTGATTTACAAGCATTATATGCTATTCCGAGGTCAAAAGAAAGCCTTGGACTCTCTCAGGATGAAACATTTACCTATTAAAAGCTATACACAGTGTATAATCTTCCTTTGGGTATGTTTTCTAATCCTTATGAGCGCTGTGATTCTAAGCTTCTAATAGGAAGCAGAATTCTCTATTAGGTTTTATACTGGATTCATCAATTTACATATGAAACCTGACTGTGGTATCATAAGCTATTCTCTAAGCCCAGAAATACATGTGGTACAGAGTCCTTTTATTTTAAACATCCCCAATCTAGATACTAATATGGTACTAAAGGTAAAAGGCGTTGACAGCCAAAGGATTGATATCTGTCACTGTCTGCATAGTATAGGGATGCTGGCACTACTGGGTTCACTTCATTTTAGTCAAACTGGAAATTTAAAAATAAGCTCATTTGGCATCAAAATATACCACTAAGTCAAAAGAAAGTTCTTGCTTGCTTTTGGGCTGGAGAGTTATACATATGATGGCATTATGATTTATAATGGAAAACTGGTTCATGAGTTGGAAAAAAGGTTGAAATGGGACTAAGCCCACAGATGCCACTTCTAAAATCTAGGGACAATGTTTTCTCTTAAAATGGGAAAAAGTCCAGTCTTTGATATATATGAATCTCAGAAATAGTTCTTTGTGGAAAGCACATCAAAGTTTTGGTTTGGTTGTCAGTTATGTAGATATGCCTCAGGGCCACATGGAAAATTCAGTAATAGAATGAAAATGCTATCAGGTTTATGGCTGTGTGCTTAAAATTACTTTGACAGGGAGATAATATAAGAACTACCTTCTGATTATTTGTACTTTTATGTCCTCTCCCCCCCCCATTATTCTGTTAAAGTGGAAGATCCTAGGAGTTAGCTGTAGTTTGCTAACCACTGATCTGTATAGATCAAAGTACAGGCCCATGTCCTAGGGTATTATGAATTCTACTTGTGATGCCTTTTTTTTTTTTCAGGTTTGTTTTTGTATTTCTTTTGGTCATTCAATAAATATTGAACCCCATCCCAGTGTTTACTTACCCTGAATGAACCTTGCCCAGTAGTAAAGAAAACATGTTTCATATATATAGATGTTCAGTAATATAACACATAAGAAACAATACCATAAAAGATATACAATGGTAGATTAAATACCCAAAAAGATGTTCAACATCACTAGCCCTTAGGGAAATGTAAATTAAAACCATAATGGAATATCACTAGACACCTATTAGAATGGCTAAAATAAAAAAAAATACTTATAATACCAAATGTCAATGAAAATGTGGAGAAACGGTCCTTCTCTCCTACATTGCTGGTGGGAAAGTAAAATGATACAGCCACTCTAGAAGTTAGTCTGGCAGTTTCTTAAAAAACTAAACAACCTATCATATGACCCAGCAGTTGCATTCCTGAGAACTTATCTGGAGAAATAAAACTTGTGTTCACACCAAAATCTATATGCAGATGTTCACAGCTTTATTTGTAATAGTAAAAAACTGGAAATGGCTACAATGTTCTTTTCCTGGTGAATGGTTACATCCATTAAATGAAATATTACTCAGTAATAAAAAGGAATGAACTGCACACAGAAATTGGAATGAAACTTAAGGATGTTGTGCCGAGTGAAAAAAGCCAACTCAGAAAGGTATGCACAGTATGATTCTACTAATATAATGTCCTTGAAATGATGGAATTACAGAGATGGAAACAAGCAAGGGGAGGAAGGTCATGACTATAAAGGGACATCCCAAGAGATTTCCTTTGTGGTGACAGGATAGTTTTGTATCTTAACTATAATGATTATATGAATTAAATTTAGGATAAAATGTCATTAAAATTATACACAGACTTCTTGGAAGATGGAGGATTAGAAAGACAGAGGGATTGCTTCTCTCCCAGAAAAAAAAATAGCTGCAGGACAGGCAGAGCCTGGAAAGCTGCTCTTGGGGCTCAGGACACCAGGGGAAGGAAAGACACCACCCAGAAGAGAGAGGGACAAAGGAAAGAAGTCTCAACTGGCTGAAAAATCCCAAGTAGAGCTGCAAAAGCAGCAGCAGGCACCCATCCCCCTACCTTCCGAGGAAATAGCAGACTGCGACTATGGACTGCAGTGACTGAGGATTGGGGGCTTGCAGGGGTCCTTTTCCCCAAGAAAGTGGGGAGAGAGGGACACAGCCTACAGCAATTTCAGATTTTTGCCAATGAACTTGGTCTGCTGCATTGGAGGGTTCATACACTTCCAGACCAGGTGGGGCCATGACATTATTTGCCCTGAAAGCCATCAGTGAGCTAAAGATAATTTGCCTTCTCAAAACACCTTTCCTACTGCTGCAGGCTGGTTGCTGAGGAGGCAGAGGGAGGGACGGTGTGGCCAGCCAAGGGTAGAGAACAGCCTCTGAGAAAGTTTGTTTGTGAGACATTGCTTCTGTACCACCGGCCCACCCCAGGAGTAATGCTGAATGCATTCCCTCTTAGCACCTGGGGTCTGAGCTCAGTGTTCTGCCCAGGAGTGCCATCTGCTGGCCAGACCAGAAAAGTACATGAAAAAGGAAAAATAATAAAAGACAAGCAGGCATCTTTACTGCCACCCTCTCCAAGGCCCTTGGAAACTGGCCTGTACCCCATTACTGGGTCCTTAGCCCTGGTCTGAGCAGTTAAACAGGGAAAATCCTAAATATCTAGAACAAGTTGAACCAAGAATCAAAGAACAGTGGTAACACACAGCTACTTAATAGTAAATCCCTAAGCAAGAGAGAAAAACTGAATTTCAGAGTAAACTCAGCATCAGAATCAGATGCCTAGACATTGGCAAAAAATTACAATCCATACAAAGAAAAAGGAAGTATGACTCAGGTAAAGGAACAAATCAAAGCTCCAGATGAGATACACGATTTGAAACAGCTAATAAATGAAGTTCATACAAATCTCCTAAATCAAATCATGTAGTTGAAGGACAACATGGCTAAAGAAATAAAAGACATTAAGAAGACACTGAGTGAGCACAAAGAAAAATTTGAAATCTTGGATAGAGAAATAGAGCTTATGAAAATGAAAGACACAATAAGTGAGATTAAAAATAGAGGCACACAACAGCAGATTTGAAATCATGGAAGAAAGAATTAGTGATGTAGAGAAAAGAACAACTGAAATTGAAGAGCGAGAATAACAGAGAGAGAAAATAATGGAAAAAAATTGAGCAGGGAGTTGAATGATAACGCAAAGTGCACCAGCATACATTTTACGGGAGTTCCAGAAGGAGACAAGGAAAGGGACAGAAAGAGTATTTGAGGAAATAATGGCTGAAAATGTCCAATCTCTCTTGAAAGAATATACATGTCCAGGAAGCACAGTGTACTCCAATTAGAATAAATCCAAATAGACCTATCCTAAGACACATGTAGAATGCCAAATGACAAAGATAAAGAGAAAATTCTGAAAGCAGCAAGGGAAAAGTGGAACATCACATACAAGGGAATCCCAATTAGACTTAGCATGGATTTCTCTTCAGAAACTATGGAGGCGAGAAGGTAGTGGTACCGGAAGAGAAAAACTGCCAGCCAAGAATTCTATATCTGGCAAAACTATCCTTCAAATATGACGACAAGCTTAAACTAGTCACAAACAAACTATAAGAATTCATAACAGGAACCCAGCTCTACAGGAACCCAGCTCTGCAGGAAACCCTACAGGGAGTTCTGCAGCCAGAAAAGAAAAGAGAAGAGAGATGCTTGGAGAATTGAAGACTATCAGAAAGGGTAACCAAAAAAGGTAACAAGATGGACAAAAATAAGATATGACATATGAAAACCAAAGGATGAAATGGCTGAAGTAACTAATGCCTTTACAGAAATAACGTTGAATGTGAATGGGTTAAACTCCCCAGTCAAAAGATATAGGCTGACTCTCTCTGCCTAGAGGAGCCCACACCAAATCTTGGTGTGTATTTCCATCTTTCTATCCCATTTTTCAGCAAGCTCTGCTCTTTGCCCCATATCCCAAATAAATTCTTTTTACTGGCCTAACTAAAATACATATGCTGACTGAATGGATAAAAAAAAAACCATGAGCCATCCAAACGCTGTCTGCAAGAGACTCACCTTAGACCCATGGATGCAAATAGCCTGAAAGTGAAAGTTTGGAAAAAGATATTTCATGCAAACGTAACCGAAAGAGAGCAGGGGTAGCTATACTGGTGTCAGAAAAAACGGATTTTTAGTGCAAAAAGTGGTGAGATGCAGAAGACCACTATATATTATAAAAGGGATACTCTACTAAGAAAGAGTAACAGTCATAAATATCTATGCACCTAACTAGGGTACCCCAAAATACATGAGGCAAACTCTGGCAAAACAGAAAGGAGAAATAGAAGTCTCTACAAAAATAGCTTGAGACTTCAGCATGCCACTCACATCAATAGAACAACTAGACAGAAGATCAACAAGGAAACAGAGAACTTGAACAATATGATAAGTCAGCTGGACCTGACAAACATATATAGGACACTGTACCCCAGATCAACAGGTTATACATTCTTCTCAAGTGTTTATGGATCTTTCTCCAGAATAGACCACATTTTGGGCCACAACACAGCTTTCAATAAATCTAAGAAGAATAAAATTATACAAATTGCCTTCTCTGATCATAATGGAATGAAGCTGGAAATCAATAATAGGTGAGAAAGGGAGAAATTTGCAAATAAATGGAGGCTAAACAACACTCTCCTCAACAATCAGTGGGTCAAAAAAAACCAAAAGAAATTAGTAGATATTTCAAGAAGAACACATCAACACTTATGGGATACAGTGACATCAGTGCTGAGAGGGAAATTTATAGCCCTATATGCCTATATTTAAAAAGAAGAAAGAGCGAAAATCAAAGATCTAAATGAACAAATGGAGAAACTAGAAAAAGAACAGCAACCCAAAAGCAAGCAGAAAGAAAGAAATAACAAAAATTAGAGCAGAAATAAATGAAATTGAGAACAACAACAAAAAAATACAGTAGAGAAAATGAACAAAACCAAAAGCTGGTTCTTTGAGAAGATCAATAAAATTAACAAACCCTTAGCAAGACTAACAGAGAAAAAGAGAAGATACAAATAAGTAAAATCAGAAATGAAAGGGATGATATTAGGACTAACACCACAGAAATAAAAAGGATCATAAGAGGATATTATGAAAACCTGTTTATACCAACAAACTAGACAACCTAGATGAAATGGACAAATTCCTAGATGCACAAACAACCTAAATTGACTCTACAAGGAATACAGGAACTCAACAAACCAATCACAAGCAAAGAGATTGAATCAGTCATCAAAAATCTTCCAACAAAGAAAAGTCCAGTACCAGATGGCTTCACAGGTGAATCCTACCAAACATTTTGAGAAGAATTAATACTAATCCTGTTTAAACCCTTCCAAAAAATTGAAGAGGAGAAACAAATAGTCATGAAGAATATGTCAACATGGATGAACCTAGAAGACATTATATTGAGTGAAGCAAGCCAGACACAAAAGGACAAATATTGTATGATTTTGCTGTTATGAACTAAATATAATGAGCAAAACCATGGAGTTAATAACTACAATATAAGTCACCAGACTTAATATGTGGTTAGAGAATGGAAAGCTGAGATTTAACCTGTGCAGAAATGCTAAATAGTTGTTTGTAAATGTTTGGAAGTGAGTAGAAATGGTGAAAGCATATCATAGTATTTGTAATTAGTAGTGCTAACATATGGGTATGATAGTGGTTTGTTTTTTGTTTTTGTTTTTATTCTTTTGAGTAATGAGTTCTAATATTGATTGAAGGGATGAATGCTCAACTCGGTGATTATACCAAATGCCATTGATCGTACACTTTAGATAAATTATATGGTTTATGAACAAAAAAAAATAATAGGGTGGGTTGGGGGGAAAATACACCAAATGTAACATATGGCCTATAGTTAGTAATAAGACTTTGAGGATGCTCTTTCATAATTTGTTCCAAATGTTCCACAACAATATAAGGTACTTGTGGTTGGGCGATGTATGGGAGCCCTTTATGATGTCATGCATGTTTGTTTTGTAAGTTCACAACTTTTACTATACACTTATTGTTTGTGTATGTTCATGTTCATAAATATTTATACTTCACAATTTATACTTCAATAAATTGTTTTTAAAATGAAAAAATTATACACAGATATACAAAAAATGAGTGCATGTGAAATGTGGTGAAATCCAAGTAATGCCTGTAGTCCAATTAATTGTACCACACCAACCAATTTCCTTTGATAATACACTATATTTATGCAAGATATCACCCATTGGGGGAAGCTGGGTGATCAGTACCCAAGACCTCTCTGTACTTTTTTCACAGCCTTTTGTGAGTCTATAATTATTTCAAAATAAAAACTTCAACAAAAATAAAGACAGAAAGGAGAGAAAGGGGGGAAGGAATGAAAGGAGGGAAAGGAAGAAGGAAGGAAAGAAGGGGAAGGAGGGAAAGAGGGAGGGAGGGAGGGAGGGAAGAGAAAGAAAGCTGGAAGGAAAAAGAAGAGAAGGAAGCCTAGAGGGAAGGAAGGAAGG
>PVKH010038640.1:0-11291 GCA_004027955.1 Chaetophractus vellerosus | reverse complement strand
CCAAATCCCCCACCAAGTTCATTATCCTTCTTCTCTCTAAAACCAAAGCCTTTATGACAATCTCCGTCAAAAAGTTCCACTATTTCATAAGTAGGAAAAAATTTTGAATCTCACTATTGGCACAGCTAAGACTCCACACTCAAAAATAATAAAGTTGAGTATTAATTTATTACACAAGAGTGTTTCAGTTGCAAGTAATTTAAAAAAAATCCGTAGAAGCAAGTTTAAAGGGAAATTAAAGACTGTAGTCACAATCTTTAAAGATTCAGGCAAAGTTACAAGAATACAGTTACTCTTTCCACATCTTTGACTTTCTTTCTAGCTTCTCTCATGGCTTCATTATTTGGCAGCCTCTCTCAACATGTTGAGTTCAAGGATTATATTCTATTAGTTTAGTGGAGAGAGAAAATTCCACTTTCCTAGTACTTCTAACAAAGGTCTGAGAATGAGTGCTTTTGGCCTTTTTGGGTTACATGACCATCTGTGGGTCAATGTTCTGGACAGAGGAACAATAAGCTCTGAAAGAGTAGGTCCTCAAATGGGAAGTTGAGATCACCATACATGAACCACATAGAAGAAAGGGCTGTTCCCCAGTGGAAAATCAAGGTGCACATACCAGAAAAAGTGGTAAGGGTGATAGGCAACTATGTTCACTCGTGTTAATAAAGATCTTGTTGTAGTGTCTTCACCTTTAGCTGTCAAGAAATTGCATTACGGAGATATAGGAGGAAGAAAATAATAAATAAGAGAAAAGAAGGAATTTCAAATTCCTTTTAAATTAGCTCAATTTATAACCCTATGACCTAGATGTTCCCCTGTCCATTGCATTGCCTTTGAGCAGGCACATGCTTAATTTCAATGAAAATATTTTCACCTTTCCCAGCATTTGACCTTGCAACTTTGTATTATCAGAATACATGTTGTAGGATACAAACTGGCCATTCGCAAAGAGAAGAAAACCTGGTAGAGCGTGCTAGCAGAGGATCAATTCTGGAAACAGAATGTATCACACTGTATCCTCAGCATGTTACCTTAATTTTGCAGCAAATGTCACACTGCTTCTTAAAGGGCATTACAAGAAGTTCATTTGAAGCCTATTCCAGATTAAGGATTTAGAAGGAGGTTCCTACATTATCTTCATTACTTTTACTGGAAAACTGTTAGGAAAATTATTTTTCCAGTTTATGAAATATGAAGTCATGCTAAGATTTGGAGATGTATATGCCTACTCCTTTGATGTCAAATTTTTATATAATTTTGAGATATAGAGGGGGGTAGTATAGACATGTGAGTATAACCAAATACCTAGTCTCAGATCTACTCTAGTCTGTTCATGTATCTGTGTGCAAGTTAGTTTAACAGGTGGTATTTCCATTTCTTCATATTTAGAAGGTGCTAATACCTCCTCAAGCTCTATGACATAATTCTTATAAGGTTGACAAATTATCATGAGTAACTATTTTAAAATGACAGTTTTATGCAAATGCAAGGTCACGTTTTATTATTATTGGCATTATTTTTCAACAACTCCAATTTGATCACATATCTGTATAGGTGGTAACACGTGCCTGTGTTCTGCAATCTTAAAGTCAGAAATGCCATTCCACAGCCTCTAAGTAAATGCTGATAATCCCTAACTTTACATCTTCAACCTTAAACTCCCTTTATCTCCAGACACATGTAGCCAAATACTTTTTCAATAAATCCATTGAGATGCCTAATAAGCCTCTCACCTTAACATGTTGCCAACAAAATTTTATGCTGACCCTACAATCTTTTCTATTCTAGTCTTTTCCTTTTCAGTTAATTGAATTGCAAATCACTAGTTGTTCAGGTAAAAAATCTGTCAGTCATACTTCATTTCTCTCTCTACCTTATATATTCATTTGATTCATTAGCAAGATATCAAAATATATCTAAAACATGATGACTTTGTACAACCTTAACTTTAGACCACTTTAAGAACTCCTTCCTTCTTCCATATTTGCCTTTTCAACAGGCCGCTTCGAAGGAAAGCAGGTTTAGGTGCCTCATTTTGCATAGATCACCATATTTTGCATCATGTGATACCAAACCCAATCAACCATTTTGATAAATGGGTCAGGAATTTAGAGATGTGTTAAATAAATATTTGGCTCTACAGAATTACTCTATATTTTATCATGACAGACAATACCAAAAGAATCAGAGACTTGCATAGTGAATTTTACTGTGAAAGTGATAGCTAGAAAATCAGGAGTACTGAAAATAAGCTCTAAAAATGTAGTAGGAAAGATGAAGTAAGAAAAAGCTATGGAGCAGCAAAGTGTTTATATATATATACCCTCTCTGGAGCCTTGACTATCGAACTCTTGAAACTGTTTATCATTTCTCTTTGCTTTTCCTTAAAATAAGCCACCGTTAACTAAAGTTTCTTGTTGGTTTATGAAAAAAAAAGAATACTATCTAAATTAGTTATTGGGGTTGATTTTCAGGTAATAAATGCTCAGAGAGACGGGCATTATGGAATTGGTAATGGTGCAAGCATGGAGGTGGTGACTGGTAGAAGCAGCCCATGATTTTTCCTGGTGAAGCTGATGATTAAGTCATCACCTGTCCTTTCTTAGACACAAAGATGTCCTACTAGAGGAGAGACTTGGCTGAAGCTTTGTAACACTTCCAATATTTTGAGTGATGTAAGAACAAAAGAATTTAGATGTTTGCTTCTCATACCTGTAAAAGACTATAGTAGGAAAATATAAGATAATGGGGGGAAAAAACAAGTACTATCCATACAAGCTTATTTTAAGTTATGTTTTCTTCTTGTAAGTGGTGTTCTGAGACAGCTGAAAACGAACTCATGAGATATTTGCAGAACAATTTCAAGATAAACTGTAGCCTACAAGGGCTAGGATTCCATGATCAAGATCAGGATCTTCATGGTCAGAGATCAGTCAAATTGTAATTTGAGCTGCATCTCGGGAACTGAGAATGTCTGAGGAGAATGAAATCCCAACACTCCCAAACCATACACATCAGTTCTTAAATATACCATACCAGAGGAGCAAATGCTATCAGAATACCTTGTGTACCTATGAACAAGGCCAAAAAAGCCAGATTAACAAAGAAATAAGTGGATTAGCAGGGATTTTTCAACAGCTGCAACTAAAGAATTAAGTAAATGTGAATTTTAAGGTCTCCTGATCAAAAAGCTGAGAAAATAGGTAAATATGACCATGAGTTGCTTGCTGATGCAAACCCAATGCTGTTCACCATTGAAGAAATAAAAAGTCACCAGCTCTAGGGGAAAAGAAAGTGCTATTGCTTCTCTCACACATATGTAACTGATTCTTGCCTCTGTCCTGAGTCTCCATTATGTTTGTGCTGCCTCTACATCCATTCTGCCATGGCCTCTTTTCTTTTGCTCTAGTTGTTAGCCCACTTCTATGCCCAGGTTTCAGTGTGTATCAGTCACTCCACTCTCATGCCACAACCTCACCCAGAGCTGGCCCCAAATGATAAACTATTCCTTCTCCTGATCTTGGACCCCCAGTCCTTTTCCTATTAAACCAACGAATCCTTCGCTCCCAAAGGAAACATACTAACCACCACCTCTGGACTACAATAACCTCACAAGCCCATGGGTCCTTCTCCACCTGGTTGTGTGCTCCCCACCTGCTGGTTGAGCACCAAAGCTGCTTGCACTTCACTTTGTAATCTCGCAATGTCCCCCCCTCCTCCAGGAACTGGAAGTAATAAAATATCTTGCTTCATGCATTATTACTTCTGGCTCCCCATTTGCATCGTACCTGACCTTCACCTGAGCCCAAATTTAAAACCCTACTTAATAAATCTGGAAAAAGCCAAAGTGGCACAAACATAATGGAGGCTCAGAACAGCCTCCTCTAAAGTCCAGCCAGGATCTAAAGGGATTTTTCTCACTGCCAGTCATATAAGAGAAGCCCTCAGAAGGTTAAAAACAAAAACAAAAACAAAAGCCCATTTCAGATGTTCTTATCTGAACCAAAACTGAAGTGGTGCTACTGACTGTACTAAGAATATGACCTCCTTATGAGGAATGCCATTAGTCGGGATTGGCTATTTCAAGCATCTATAACAAATTAACCATGAAATACCAATGGCTTGATACAGCAAGGATTTATTTCTCATTCAGGCAGTGTTAGGGGAAGACAGGCTGGAAAAGCAAGCAAGGACTTTTATTAACTGGACCAGTAGGTGGCCCTGGGTCACCTTTTGTCATAGACCAGGGATTAAAACTATCATGGAGCCCTTGCAAACTACATGGAGGATGGAAAATGTTGGGCAAGGTGAAATACACTGTGAACATTATTGTTTCTGCCTGGCAGCCATTCTGGTCACCCCACGAACTATCACCTTACTCCCCTTTTCATAGGGTGCATACAACCCTTCCCCAAGGAAGATAATCCATAAATCTTTAGAGTTTCCAGCTCAAAATTTAGGATACTTACACCGTGTGTGCTGCTCTAGAGACCCTGCAGTTGTTTCTTCTTGGTCTTGAGACCAACTAACCTAAAAAGACAAGTTATCCTCAACAACTAATATACAATGGTAATACATTTGAGATAGTCATGATAGATATTTTTAGGTAGAAAGGGAGAAGAAATACACAAATATTCTGAAGTCTCACTGGGCCAACTCTGGGGATAGAGACTGTTTGGGCTCTGATTTCTTACCCTGGAATTTGTTTCACTGTCCAATGATCTCCAAGTTTCTGCTCCCTCTGATACTCTTCCTTCTCTATTATCTTATTGGCCAAATCTAATGTGGGCTATGGGGAATAAGCTCTGCTTTTTCAGTCTCTTTTTGCCATAAACTATTAGGCTATCAAGACTCTTTAAGTCACATTCTCTTTTAGTCCAGGCTTTAAAAGCTTACTCTGCTTCTCCTGTATTCTATTTCACTAGCATCACATTCCAGTAACCATGCTCACAGTTTATTCCAAATATATTTCTCATGCTTAATATAATTTTTTGCTTTTTCTTATCATCTGACCACTCCCTCCCTCCTCCACTGCCCACTTTCTCAGTCACTTAATGAAACATCCACATTGTTACTAAAAGCTCTCCCCCCCAATCATTTTATAAACTTAAATGATTTACTGAATGCCACACCTCAGTCTGATCTTTGTCCATTGAAAGGTTTTGGTATTTATTTGTTCCTAAAAGTCTTTTATATTTTAATATTTGAAAGTTTGCAGTTGAAAAGTTGATTTTTTCTGACTCTTTGTACGAGTCTGGATCTTTCACCACATTATCTCAGTAAATGGAGATTTGCAATAACATGCATCTGAGAATAAAACAAGGCTGAATTTCTAAGATTTCTCCATCCTCTTTCATTTCTGGTCACAAAATCAATAGTTCTTTCCTGAGCTCAACTCCAGTGGTGCCTTCCCCACGCAACTGAAAACAAACAACACCCACCACTAACATTCTTGGCTATGCTCTTTGCCCAGAGCTGAAAGTTCATTAATATATTACTTGACTTCCAAGTTTCCAAAGTTGGAGGTGTAAGTATTACCTAAAGTGTTGCCATTTCGTTACTTGTATCACCACCTCTTCAGCCTCAGCCTCTTATATTAATTTTTTCATGCTCACTCTCAAATGCTAAACTTAATGCCTAAGGTAAAGGTATATACTTTAGGTTTTTCACTATTCTTTCTTGTTTTCTTCAAATTAAGGATGGAATAGGGATTCTCAAATTTTAGAATTTGCGAAAAGGATAAGAAAAGCTATGCTGTGATAACAAATAAGTCCAAAACATCAAGGGCCTTACAAACACACTGGTACGTGACATTTACGGTTGGCAAGGGAAACTTTACCTTGCTTATGTTAGGCTCCATCATCTTGTAGCTACAACACCCTTATTTGTTGCTTTATTTTTACTGTTTCAATCTCTCAGTTTGCTCCCATTCTCAGTTCAATGAGCACATATCATTGTTCTACAGGGGGGTTGAAAACCTAGGGGTGCAAGTGGAATATTTGGTAAGCATCGTCTCTCCCAGAATGGAATCTGAAGGTGTCTATTAAATTACAGAAGGCCTGCCTGTGGGGTCATACTCATGAGGCCAGTAGACTCCAGATCCCTTTTGATAACGAGATATGAGTGTAGTGGAAAACTATCCAGCTCTGTTTACACATAGTTCCTTCTGGAAGACTGGTATAAGCTGGAATTAGCTTGTTATAAGGAAGGCTTTGAAGGATAATCAAGAAGGGAAATCCTCTCATCTAGCATACTATGGTAGCACTTGACCCCATAAAATGATTACAGCCCTTTGACTAGAAAACATTTCAAGCTGAAAGGCAGACTTTTATAGGTGAACCGCTTGTCGGAAAAGCAGCCGTGTAAAATAGCCCTGCCCAACAGGAAGTACAGCACCGTATTGTGAGGAGCCAAGCCAATCTTATTCCCTCTCAGGATATTTGAATATGAGACATAGACAGAAAGCCCACCACTGGGAGACATAAAGGTTAAAAAAAATTTAAAAATAGCTGAGACATCTTAATGCAAAACCTAGCATAAGTAATAAATATTTTCATGTTCATACAGTGAAAGTCAATATGGTCACTAGAGCCTTGTTTTATTCTCAGATGCATGTTATTGCAAATCTCCATTTACTGAGATAATGTGGTGAAAGATCCAGGCTCATACAAAGAGTGGGAAATGTATATTTATAATGGCGAGTGTGTCTTGGTATCAGCACACTGTGCTACTGCTTCTTCTTGTGTCTTCTTCATTTTCTTTTAGGAATGTTTTTCACAAAAGAATTCTTGTTTTGTTTCCTTCTTGCTTTGATTTGACACCTTAGTGCAGTTTAATGGTTTGAAGATCAACAAACAATGTATGGGCTTTACAAGTGAATAACAGTAAGCAAATGTGCATATTACTAGTATTTTAATAATTCTCATGGATGCAGATGTGGAAATTTAATGTAATTACATGTGCAAATGGACCTTGATATTTACAAACCATTTAACATTTTTTCTTTCAATGCTTCATTTTTGAAACCATTTTGTCTGAAGCAAACTAGGTTTTTAAAATATTTTTTTCTCATTTAGTAATAATTATTAAGTTTATGCAACAAATGTTCAGCACCATATGTCACAAAAAGTTCTAGGTGCTGAGGAGTTATCAATTAACAAAGACAAAAATCCCTGCTGTCAGGGCTGAATGATGAATGATGAATGATTATGTCATTGCCTCAGTTCTAGTCTTTTCTCTGGGCCTTTCTATTAGATTTCATATATATATATATATATATATATATGTATACATACACATCTATATACATACACACATACACACACATATATATGTTTGTTGCAATGAATAACACATTCCTTTTGCAATCTCTTCAGTGTCCAGCTAGTCCATTGCTAGGGCACTGAAACCCTGAACATCATTTTATTTCTCTTCTATCTGTTGTTCACTCTGAATATCATGCAATCTCTGCACTTTCAATAAATTCTGCGTTGTGTAATTTCAGTATCATCTGTTTTTATTTCTTGTCATTTATTTTTAAATAAACTTCTTATTTTAGAATAATTTTTGGTTTACAGAAAAATTGCAAAATTACTGCAGAGAATTCCCTTATACCCAGAGCCAGATTCCCTTATAACTAACATTTTGCATTGATGTGGCAGTTTTTTCACAATCAATGAAACAATATTGATACATTGTTATTAAATAAAGTCCCTAGCTTATTCAGTTGTCCTTAGTCTTTGCCTAATATCCTGTTTCTCTTCTAGGATTCCATCTGGGTTATCATATTGTTTTTAATTGTCATAGCTATTTTTAGACACTCCTCGGCCATGACAAATATAAACACGTATTTAAAAGGAGAAAACTAATACAAAATATGCTCTCGGATCCCAGTGGAATTAAATAATACAAATTAATAATATAAAGATAGCTATTTTATCTGCTTTCTTTCTGATGTTGTCAAAGCAAAGCATTTTGTTTGCCTGTGAGCCTCAGATACATACTAGGTGGAGCCCTCACAGGTGGGTCTCAGTTTCCAAGAGTGTGTGCAGATAATTGCTTAGGGCAAAGTGTTATAAGTAGGTTTCCCTGATTTCTTCAAATTCACATTGACTTTGGTTTGATCTGTGGCTGCCTCTTGTCTGCCTTAAGTAATTTAATTAACTAATATTTATTGAGCAACTCTCTCTGCACAGGGCAATATTCTGTGAATTGCTAGATCACTGACAAGATTGGCAAATTACTTGTCCTCAAGGGATATTCTAGTGAGGTAGCAGACAATAAACAGATAAATACATAGGAATATGATATAATGGCAGGAAGTGATAAGTACTATTAAAAGAAAAAGCAGATTTAGAGGATAGACTGAGAGCAAGGGCCATGCTCTCTTATATATGGTGGTCTTTGAGGAGACAATTGATTGAAAGCCTGTGTGAGAAGACAGTGAGCCACACAAATCCTCAATAATTTGGGGGCAGGAAAAAACTCAATTACAAAGGCTCTAGGCAAGATCTTACCCACTGCTTTTTTAAAGCTAAGGGTATTTTTGGAAAATAAGGTTGAAGAGGAGATAGCTATTGGCCAGACCACAAAAGACCATGACACATGACTGAAATAAGGATATTTTACCCAAAAAAATGTGTGACCTTGAGTTATCTCTTTGAATTGCAGGCTTCTCAGCTATTAAATCAACTAAAATTATATACTCACTTTTCAGAGTCAAAGATCATAGTTTCTCTTGTAGGGATATTAACAGGAGAGGACTGTGAAATGGAGCCTGGGATGCTGGTTAAACACCATTCCAGGATCTGTGAGATGGTTACATGGATATGTTCACTTTGTGTACACTTATGATTTGTGCATCTTTCTGCATGTGCATTGGAAGCCAATAAAAGTTAGAAAAATATGTAAATTTTAGTGTGTTTGTAAAAAATAAATATTATGTATGTATATAAAGTGTCCATCAAAACATCTGGTACATTTTAGGCAGACCAAATGATATCCCTCCTCTCTTATCTCTTACCTTCTTATCTTTCATCCTCTTTAGGTCCAGCCCCATGCTTCTAGAGATTTCAGAGTCCTACTTCTGTTCACTTTTTTTCCCCAAAAGGGCCGATTATAAGGTAAAACTAATTTATTTTAGAAAAAAATACATAAAAGGAAATGAATGATATGCACAATGACAAGGAAGAGTAAAAATGAAACTGAAATTCCACCAACAGCCACCAAATTTCCAACCTTCCCCTACTCTTACCAAAAACATTCTTGCTCCTCTCACTGCTTCCTCCAACACGTTATTTTCTTCTGTGAAAAGTTCAATTGCTTTTCTCATGTACATTTATTTCGCTTCTCCTCCTTCCTCCAATTATTATTTCCATCCATTTTTGATTCATTAAAAAGAGGCAAGGTGAGCAATTAAATAATACACAGAATCTTTTAAAATCATGGAAATTGGGGAAAGATTGTGTATATGTAGAAGTTAGCTATATCCTTGTTGAATTTCTCTGTTGCTTTCAATAGTCAATTTCTCAATCTTCCTAAACTATTGCTTTTTTTTTCCCTGTTGCTATCCTAACTATGCTATGTATCTGTTTTTATTTTGATACTTCAATCATTTCAGTGGGATTGGAAGGGGAAAAAAGATCTGGGCTTATGTGTCATCCTGAATAATGAGCTTTATTTTTCTAATACATATTTTAATACACATTCAAAAGAGAGATTTTTCAATATTTTAAAATATTTTATTTTTCAGCTTTTGGTAACAGAGTTATGCTAGTTTTAAAAACATGGAGATCTTTCTTTATACTTAAAATCAATTATCAACAGAAGGGTTATTTACTCTTAAAATATGAAGTAATTCTAACATACCATCTGGGCTAGTCATTCTCTCAGTTTCTAATTTTCACGATTATTAGCTTATCTTTCCCATTTTTTTGAAGCAATTTTAGAAATTTATATTTTCCTTAAGAATCATGTATCTTATCCAAGTTTGCAAACTTATTAGCAAAATGTTTGGCAAATTATTCTCATTACTCTCTCATTTTTTCCTTTTCCTCCCTCCCTCCTTCCCTCCCTCTTCCCTTCCTCCTTCCTTCCCTCCTTCCTTCCCTCCTTCCTCTTTTTTTTCTTTCTCTCTCTGTTTCTTTCTTTTCTCTCATGCACCATACTCTCTCTACCTTCCTAGTTCTCACCTTCCTAGTTCCCTTTTTTTCTTTTTAGATTTGTAACTTATTTTTATTGGGCTAGCTCTGGATATACTTATTTGTTTTGGTATATTTATTTTGAGAACCAAATCAAACACCTTCACCAGGAATGTAAGATTGAAAAATTGCCTTCATCAGCTAGGTAAGCACAACCTCAAAATGCCTTATGAGTCACTTAAAACGACCTTCTTCCCTTAGAACCTCCCCTCATTTCTAAAGACACTAACCTTAATAAATCAACCAATCCTTAGAAGCCTTCTAACCTGTTATTTCACTTGAAAAACTTCTGAGCTCAACCCATGATCAGGAAAAACTGTACACTTAGTTCTCCTAATACAGTACCATATTTGAATGATCTGTGTGGTGTTTTACATAATATAGGAAGTCAATCAACCTCACTGTGATAGCGACATAACAGATTTCTTTATTTTAGAGGAGAATTTTCACAATCTGGAAGAGTCACTGAGTCAGCAGCATATCTTAAGGACATGCAGTAGGACCCTTTAACCAGACAATACTGACCTGCAACAGAGAGATAAGTCACAAGCTGTGTCTGAGTCCCAGTTTCATTGATGTGCTCAATCACTGAGTTTTATTTTGTCCAGAAAAATTAGAATTGACCTGCTAGAGTCCTTGTTATTCTCATCAGAATTGTCTTTTTAAAAATTCTTGCTGACAATGTGTTCTTCATTTGGCCGCACTTTAGTCTTGTCTTGTTTCGTCAAAAATGTTGTTTCCTTGGCAGAGGTTTCCTATGAAGGAAAATAACCCTAGAATGATTAACAGAGTCCTAATATGCCTGTGAGGAAAAATATTTTTGAGGAATAACAAGTTTAAGGTCTTATCAGGTAGCATAGGTCAGTTGGGAAACTTTTTTCTAGGTAGCCATCCAAAAACTGTATGAGTTCTATTGATTTATCCTGGCTTTGTGTTCCCTAAGAGTTGTTTTGGGAAATGAAAATTCCAAAAACTTTATGTTAGGTGATCATGAATTATCAGGACTCAGATCAAAGATGGCTAATCTTCTGGTTATGTCTCTGAGATAACGAAGAACAAAAGCTTTACATTCAACAGATAGTTATAAACCCT
>PVKH010038639.1:0-11296 GCA_004027955.1 Chaetophractus vellerosus | reverse complement strand
TCCTCTATGGAAGTGTCTGGGAAAGAACGTGTTATTGGAAATTGTGGGTAGAGGCATTTGGCCTAATCAGATGAAAACCTGTTCATTAGCCAAGGAAGTCCATGCCGAGGACTACAAGGAATTCCCAGAGATCAAATCCATGGCAGACAAGAAACAAATGGGGACAATAGGGCTCCCCGATCTACCTGGGCTATTAGAGGACATGGCAGAGAAATATCCCACCACCAGCAACAAGTATTCATGTTGTACAGAGGGAATGGGAAGCACTGATTAATCTGAGAAGTCAGTTAAATTGGAGCTTGGTTTAAGGGTGGTTTCTTTGGGAAGATGGAAGAGAGAGCTGAATCCAAGATTCCTAAAAATTAGCTTCAAATTGTCTCTCACTTTCTCCCAAATGTCCTCTCTTTTCAGCAACTTCCTGTTTATTGTCTACTTTTCTCTAAACATTTTCTTTGCTCTTTTTCCCCTTCCTACAATCAAAGAAGCTCTGATTCTCCCAGGGTTTCTGTTCTACTCCTTATCTAGAAAACTAAGCACAACTAAATTAATTCTCTTAATTTATCCCATTTATATTCTTATATCTTACACTAATCATAAGAATAAATGCTAGTATAACTCTGGTCTTTTTTTTTTCAGCAACGTGAAATGCCAACTAGTTAGCCAAAAGCCTACTGTCTCTCAATTATATTTTTAGGAAGCCTCAAAGTATTCTACCACAGAACATTTTTAAAGAACCTTTCATTCACTTACTCATTCATTCACTCACTCACTCAAAATTCATTTGATGAATATTACGTTTTTATTTGTAGAAAACATCTGTTAGATGCTGATGAAAAAATGAACAAGACATGGGCCCCATCTTCAAAAGCTCACAGTCTTTTGGGGGAATACAAACATCTGAATAAACTCTGGCTGAGTATAATGTAAATATGCACAGAATTATAAGGAAGCATAGACGAAAACGCAATGATGTGCCTGAACAGACAGGGGAGCTAATAAAGCAAAAAAGGATATTTGAGATGGTTATTGAGGAATGAGTATAAAGTCATCAGGCAGACAGAAAGAAAAATTAAAAATAATAACAAGTAACAATTGTTGGGTTAGCATATGCCAAAGACTGCGCTAAGCCCTTTACATGGTTCATTTTATTTAATCCTCACAATCGCCCCAATGAGGTAGATGTTCTTATTTTAATGTCACAGATGATGCAACAGTCTCAGACAAGTGAGTAATTTGTCCAAAGGGGATGCCAGGCAGAGGGAGACATGCATACAAGGCACTGTGTGGAAAAAGCCAGAAAAATTGGGGAAATGATGAGCAGTTTAATGTACTTAGGATGCAATAGGAGAAAATTCCTGTGAGAAGAAGGAAAGAAAATGAGAAGAGAACCATATCTGGAAAACCATTATCTAGAGTTTAAAATAAGTCTATTAAGCAGTATGGAATAGTTGCAGAATTTTCCTTCTCCTTCCTTGGAAAGTTTATGGCATAGGGAAGAGATGGATGCACCCCTCTCTTCCCTGCTCCGTGGATCTATCCTGCTCCCTCTTTGCTCTGCTAATTAATTACCATTGCTGGAACCAAGGGCTGAAAAATAGATGCTCTCCCACTCTAAGGTAGATAAACTTGACATAATTTGCAATAGCTATTATTTTGGTAACAGGGTTTTTATGGTTGAAATAGCACAAAACTCTGCCAGGGAGGAGTTTATAGACACAGGGAGTCTGTCAGGAGTAGGAAAAGTCCCTTACCTTTTATATCCTGTTCCACTGCATTTCTGTTGAATGGGTATTATGATGTAGTTCTGGTTCTAGGGAACCCCCTCACCCAAGGTCATTTGGAATAATTCCAAGAGAGGACAAGGCAGTTGATTTCCAAAAGCTTAATTCAACCATCCCTCCATGGAGGGTAGATTCTTCAACGTTGTCAGCCAAGTACTGAAGAAAAGGGGCACATAATCTTCCTGGTGTACCTTGGTTTTGATCTACAGAAGGATTTTGACTTATAGTAGTCTTTCAGTGGCTCTTGCCCTGAGCCACATATTCGGATGCTCAAATTCTCCAACATAATTTGCCAAGCAAATACAGTGGACTCTTCTTATCTATAAAAATAAGTGAAAAGAATGCAAACAAAAACAAATTTCAGTTGATTATACAGAAATTTCTGAAGGCTTTTCTTCAAATCTATAGTGGAACTGATGTGAACGCCCACAGTGATTGAGGTAGTATAAGGAAGAGAAGGCTGAGGGTGAAATGAGGGGAATAAAGCACTAACAGGAAACACTGCACAGCCGGGAAGAAGCTATGATGTCACAAGGGAGTTGCAATTCACTGGGAGAATTCAGACAAAGGAGAGAGCATCTCCTTTTGCTGAAGCTTTTTTTTTTTTTCTTTTTCAGAATTTGGTAATAAATAGAAAATCAAGTACAATTTGGGTATTGCTTCTGCTTCATCTCAACAAATGGAAGGTGTAAAAGGTCATGCAAAGTAAATGAATAATCCACAAGTTGAAAAGTGTGGAATTGACTCCATTCCTGCTTTCCGATGTATGAGGACAAATAAATGTACTGCCATGCTCACATCACAATAGCTCTGTACCTATGAACAATTTGTGTTTTACTGGTTTTTGTCCCATCAACTAAAGTAGGGCCCATCCCAGAGCAAAAAATTCTGACAATACGTATTTCTGGGAATCCCCAAGGATTGGCTAATATATGTTTGCAAAATATCCCTGTCAATCACCATATGTTGGCCATTTATTTTCCTCTTCTCTGATTTCCTTACTCAAAATCACACAGATAATAAATGGTAGAGACAAGCCAAGATTCACATCCAATCTTGTCTGATTCTGAAGCTAATACTCTTAACCAGACTGGATTCTCATTATCTACTCCTCCAAAAGAATGGGTCTTGGTTAAATTACTGTATTTCTAACAATAATTATCCAGAAGATGTTGACCTCATCCTTATGGGTTTCTTAGACCTTAAATTGAATATTCAACTATTAGACTAAGAAAAATAAGTAAAAAGCCATGATGGAACCAGAACATTCTTTCATTCATTCATGCATTTATTTAATTTACTTATTCATTTGATTTATTTCATTAATTAATTCCAGTTATATACTCATTCAATATTATTTATTTGCATACTTAAGAGCCATACAATGCTTGTTGCTGAATATGTAGTGGGAACAGGACAATCCAGATCTTGTACTCTTGGATTGCTGAGTAGAATATAATCAATGTCTTCCAGAAAGCTTCCTTTCCCTAATCCTTCCTGCTGATCATCAGGCTAATGTTACACCTCAGCTCCAGAATCTTCAGGAATTTAGCATAGCAGCCCAGTTCTTATCTTTCGAGGGCTCTGGTGTGATTCTAATCTAACTAGCTATCTCTAAGGCTATTACTGAAATAATCATGCCACTTTAAACATGATGCAGTGAAAAGCCCACTGGGCAGGGACAAAAGAGGAAAATAGATTAGAATTGCAACTTTACCAGGATTAACTCTGGAAATTTATATAAGTTAATATCTCTGAGCCCCAGTTACTTCATGGGTGAAATTGGGAGGGGATAGATTTGGATTTAACCTATTTAAAAATATATTATTTAAACAGCTAAGAGGTGTCTGAATTCCACTAGGCAGTTCCTTATATAACAATGTATATTTTATTTAAACCTCACTTTAATAATGAGCAAACTGAAAGCAAATGGTGTTGGCTTGTATAAAGTCACACAGTTACTAATTGGCATATATTTGATTTGAACACAGGTGTCCTGATTCCTCTTCCAGCCCTGATCACATGACCACAAAGAACCCTTCCAGCTCAAAATTTCTATTCCTGCTACCTTTGTAGTTTATCTCTACTTTACATGGACTCAGAAGCCAAAATTGACTTCTATTTCCCAAAAGTTTTTCTTCACTTATGTAGCCACTCTTTCCTCTCTCTTTTTTTTTAAATTCCATGTCATGGCACAAGATGACCTTCTTTTTTATCCCTTACAGCTGGTAAAGAGATATATGTGTCTTTTTATTCATGAGATCTAACATATTTTATATTTAAGTGCAAGATAGGTAGCATGTGTGAAAAGTTAACCATTGCATTTCAAAATACCCTGGTGTTATATATCAAAGAGTGTGTTCAAAGCCTCATTATAGACAAACATAGCAAAAGTCCAAGGGTCTGTATTAGGAGTGGAGAGGAACAGAGGGGTTCTCAGATAAACCCTAAAAGAATAAAAGTCATTCCAGGGATAAAGTTGTCAGAGGATTTACACCTGTCTCCATCTCTAGCATCAGATCAGATCATTGAGAAAATAAAACTTTTATGCCATGCCAGGTGGCTGTGCCACTGAAAAGGAGGTTTCTCTGTTGGTTCCAGACATACATGCTGAGATTCGACCCTGATTTTTACAAATAACAATGGGGAACAAGCCAAGCATCTTAAATGGGCCAAGAATAGCTGAATTCCTTGCATCCTGTCTCTGTTTCAGTGCAGCTCATGCCTAAGAAGTCTCAAATCCCTAAGACTAAAGGGTATAGGAGGATGGTCAAAGAAAAATAGGCAGAAAGGAAAAGTTTTACCATGTTACCTTTTATGGTTGCTGTCTACCCTTATGTGATTCTCTTTTAAAGGCCCCTGTCACAAATGCATAAGTTAACTGGACCCACACAGGTTGAGGCAGAAACTAGGAATCAGAGAGTGTGCTAAGACCGCAAAGACTCCATGACTCCTCCCTCTGCACTCCATACTGTCAAGGCCTGTCTGGAACACGAAGCCTGAAAATCCCTACTATTTTTCAAGGTCCATCTCAAACACCAGCTGCTCCATGAAGTATGTCTTGATGACCCAACCTTAAACTGTTCTTTTAATTCTTATTATCCCTTTCTTTAACCACAGCCTCCACCCTGACAGGTGGTATCTATCGCTGCATCTGATCCTAAGGCATATTCCATATCAACACCCTTTGTCTACAAATCAATGCTTCATCCCTAACCCCTCACTCCCTGTGAATTGATTCCAAGAAGTGCAAGGAAAAGGAGTGTCTCTTGGGTTTTCCAAAGATGTCCCAGGAAATAGCACTGTTTTTCTCTATCTGGAGATGAGAGAAGTCATCCAGCTTGAGGAGCAGAAAGAAGAAATAATGAAGAAAAGTGAACAGAGCTTGAGGAACCTGTGAGAGACCATCAAGCATACCAATATATGCATTGTGCGAGTCCCAGAAGGAGCAGAAAGAAAGGGGCAGAGAGAAAATGTAAAGAAATAATGGCTGAACACTTTCCAAATTTAACAAAAGCCATGACTATACGCATCAAAGATGCTCAACAAATCCCAAACAGGATGAACACAAATAGATCTATGCAGTATCATGTTATTATAATATAATCAAGCAATGTGTCACATACAAGGGCTCCTCAATACAATTAAATGCCTATTTCTCATTGGGAACCATGGAAGCAAGAAGAGATATTTAACTACTGAAAGAAAAAAAAAAAAAAACGCCAACAGATAATTCTTTATCTGGCAAACTGTCTTCACAAAGGTAGGTTAAGACATTCCCAGATAAAGTTGAGGGAGTCTGTCACCACTAGAACAGTGCTACAAGAAATGCTGAAAGGAGTTCTGTGGGTTGAAGTGAAAGGACACTAGACGATTGACTGAAACCACATGAAGAAATAAAGATCTCCAATAAAGATAATAGCATGGGTAAATATAAATACCAGTACTATGGTATTTTTTTTGTAACTCCACTTTTCACGTCCTTCAAAATCTAAAAAGTAAATGCATAAAATGTAAAAAGGGTAATGAGATATCAATGATTTTGGACTCATGTAGAAGATGTAATATGCTATATATTTAAGATGTGAAACTTTAGCCCCATGGTAACCACAAAGAAAACATGAAAAATATATTCAGAAAGAAATGAGAAGGGACTTAATATGGAACAACACAAAAAAAGCAAATAAACATGAAAATATAGGCAACAATGGAGGAATTGATGGTTGAAAATGTATAACACTTACAAAGACTAAATAGCAAAATGAGGGGAGGGAGAGTGAAGAATAGGTATAACATGAGGCATTTTGGGGACGTTGAAATTGTCCTGCATGACATTGCAATGACAGTTACAGGCCATCATAATTTTGTCAAAACCTATAAAATTCTGTGGTACATAGTGTAAACTATAATGTGAACTATAGGCCATGGTTAGTAGCAATGCTTCAATATGTGTTCATCAGTTGTAACAAATGTGCCACACTAATGAAAGATGTTGTTAATGGGGGAAAGTGTGGGAGGGGGAGGGAGTGGGGTATATTGGAATCCCCCATATTTTTGATGTAATATTTATGTAATCTAAAACTTTAAAAATAAAAAAGATTTTTTTTAAAAAGTCACACTGCACTTTTTAGACCACCCATAGGATTACATAATTAAAGCATTAACAGTAAAAAATATAAGTAAATAAACAAAAGAAATAAAAACTAGATAAATGGGACCTCATCAAAATTTAAAACTTTTGTGCAATGAAGGACTTTATCATGAAAGTAAAACAACAACCTACACAGTGGGAAAAAAGATTTGGAAAACACATATCCAGTAAGGGTTTAATATCAAGATTATATAAAGAAATCTGTCGACTTAACAACAAAAAGGTAACCCAATTTAAAAATGGGCAAAAGACTTGAGTAGAATTTGTTTTCAAAGAAGTTATATAAATAACCAAAGTGCACATGAAAAGATGCTCAGCTTCATTAGCCATTAGAGAATTGAATCAAAACCATGATGAGATACCAATTTACACCCCCTGGAATGGCTAGTAGTGAAAAAAATGAAAAATTACAAGTGTTGGAGAGGATGTGGACAAAGAGGAACACATTCATTGCTGGTGGGAATGGAAAACGTTGCTGCTGCTGTGGAAGACAGTTTGGTAGTTCCTCAGAAAGCTAAGTCTAGAATTACCATATGACCTGGCAATCCCAGTACTAGGTATATACCCAAAAGAATTGAAAGCAGGAACTCAAACCGATGTCTGCACACCAGTGTTCATAACAGCGTTATTCACAATTGATAAAAGATGGAAACAACCAAAGTGTCGAACATCCACTGAATGGAGAAACAAATGTTATACACACAATGGACTATTATTCATCCATAAAAAGGAAGTTCTGATACTTGCAACGACATGGATGAACCCTGAAGACATCATTCTGAGCGAAATAAGCCAGGCACTAAATGACAAATATTGTGTGATCTCACTGATACGAAATTATTAGAAAGCACAAAATCATGAAGTCAGGATCTAGAATATAGGTTTCCAGGGGCCAGGGCAGGGATAGGGAATAGGGAGTTAATGCTTACATTGTACAGAGTTTCTATTGGGATGATGGAAAAGTTTTGGAAATGGATGGTGTGTTTATGGAAGCACAACATAGTGAATGTGATTAACAGCCCTGAATTACACATTTGAATGACGTTAAAAGGGAAAACTTTAGACTGTATATACGGTACTAGAAAAAAATTTTTGAAAAACCCATGAATCTGTATAACACAAACATGTATCTTAGGTTAAACCATGGGCTACAGTTAATAGAACAATTTAAAAATGTGCTTCACCGGTTGTAACATGTTACACACCAATGCCAGTTATTAATATTAGGGTAGTATATGGGAACAATGTATTTTATACATGATTGTTCTGTAACCCACAACTTCTCTTGTAAAATTATCAACTCAAAAGTGACATTCTTCTTAAGACTGAAAATTTACTCTCTATTCTACTTCGAACCAAATTACATGCAGCCACCTCATTCAACATATTAATCAGTGGCCTGACAATGACATTAAATGACCACATTGGGATACACCAATAATGAAATGCATGAATGAATTCCATCCATAGTTTTCTAATATTCATTATTAATGTTATTAACATTATTACTGAGAGGCCTAAATTTTGAATAGAAGCCTCTGTGTATTTTTAAATTTCCGGGAAGAAATTGAGGCTTAAAGATTAAATCCCCAAGTTAGTTAAAGTCCAAAGGAATTAAAGTTCAAAGGAATTGATGTTCCAATGTAATATAGTCTTACTCTAATGAGTGCAAGGCCAATAGAATTAAAGCTCAGAATTAAAGCCTACTTCTTACTCTGCTCTATCTTCATCAGCAGGGTCCCCTCCAGCTCCCATTGGCAGATGCTGCCTGACTGGGAGAATGGTAGAGGTTTGTTTGAGGACTTTGCAGTTGTATTAATTTAATGCTAAGTTTTCATAAGCTTCATGTTTTAAAACATCCAGAGTTAATAGGACTTACAAGAAAATCCACCCACCAAACTTGGAGAAAGCCAATCCCTATACCCTTAAGTGGTTGTGCCAGACAAAATCATGTCCAGAGAACCGGTACTTAGTGTTGCCAAAAACCATGGCAGTAACTCGGTAGTATCTGAGTGAAGGGCACAGTAGAACGTTCTTGGTGTTAGCCAATGTGTGACTGTCAATTGCCTGAAATCCGTGACATGTGAAGCTAACTCAGTTAAGAGACACCTCCCAGTGAAGGGTTAATATTTTTCACTGTGTTCCTGTTCCCCGCTCCTCTTGACCCCCCAATCACTCTGGCATCTCAGTGCTGTCCTGCCTTTGAACTCTAATCACAATGTCCACCCTCCCTCTGGTGACCAGGGATGGTCAGTTTTTGCCACAGGAGTCACGTCTATGCCTTTTTTTTTAAGGAATTGCTTTGCCCCCAAGAAATCTGCCTCCTGAGGTAGGTTTTGACCTCATCTCCACATTTGTTTCAGCTGAAAAGTTCCTCTCAGCAGATTCCTAAACTGAAACTCTACTGCTATTTTCACAACTGGGCTTTCAGGAGCCTAGTAAAGTCCAGCTCCTTTTCCATGTGTTCTTCAAGACACCATCTTCCTCTGATTTGAATCCCGTGCATTTCTCTGACATCATCTTTCAGGGTATATCCCCCCTCCCCCGCAAGCTGAATCACCTTGAAACTGGCCCAGAAGCTCTTTGAATATTTTCTACTCTCAAATCTGTAAACTACTCACATGAATTCAGAAACTCCTCTCTCCACAGTTTCCTCCTTACTCCTGAATAAGGAATGGAATTTAGAGTGGCCATCCCAGCCCCTCCTTCCCCGGCCAGCACTAGCAATTTGAAGCTAGAACCTCCCCATTGCCTTGCAGCATGCAAGGAACTCCACTGGCTTGTCCTTTAAATGCAGCTGATATTGTTCTTCCCACCAATGCCTAAAAGGCTGGCTAAGATTCTGTTCTCTCTATAAACTGATATTTGTGCCAGCTTTGCAAGGGCCCAAGACCTGAGCTCCCTGGCACTCAAATGGACCTGTGGGCCCTGGTTAAAGTTCCACACACATGCAGTTCTCCCCATAAAAACAGCCTCTTGCCTGTGGAAACCTCCATAAACTGCTGTCATTCACCAAGGTGAACTATTGCATGCCTATCTAAAAAATGATCACCTAGGTCACAGCAGTTAACTCCAACGACATAACCATAAAAACTCACCTGGATTATTATAAACCTCTACAAACTGCCGGCCCTCACATTACAATCCATTGCCAAAAGCCTTTCCACCAGTATAACAGGCTGCCCAAAGTCCATCCCTGTGTTTCAGTTTCTCACTGTCACTGGCCAAAGCAAAAAATACTGGAGGGTTTTGAAATTATGACCTGGAAACTTTAGCCCATCTCCTCCTGTTGCCAGCTCGCAGCAGAAGACCATGCAAAGCAATGCAACCCAGGGCAAATGCTCTGTGCAGGGAGGCAGGCTTCCAGGTAGAAAGACAGTTATTCTTCATAATAATAATCAGCCAGTTATTCTTCCCACGTTTACCAATGAATGAGTCCCCTACCTTCACTGATGGAGATTGGCTACAAGGTAGAGAGGAGCCAGGGGACATTCTCAACATGGAAGAAAACTTCAGGAGTAGGGCAAACCATTCCTCCCTCACAGGATCCTATTCATCCCTGAATAGCAACTCCTAGCAAAGAAGTCCTCATTTAGTGGACACTCAATTTATACATATCTACTGGCATGAAAATGAATTGGAAAAAAAAAACCTTTTCTGTTTTACTGTTACTTTAACATAAAACCTTTAAAAGTGGGAAAGAAGCAAGCCCACCTGAAATGTACATTAACTCCTATATCCCCCAGCATCCAGGGTTAGCCAAGGGATGAGATATTTTATTGGTTGTAAGAGATTTAATTAAAGAGTCCTTTAAAATCAAGTTTACAATCAGTCATTTTTTGCTCTGGCCCAGGACATGTTTCCGACCAGCTGCTTTAACCCCTTTTCCCCATGCGGAATTGTAGGAATTACCCCAAAACCTTTCACCCTGGAAATATCCATGCACTGATTTTCCAGGTGGCTGTCGCTAGGCTTAGCCAAGGCCAGGCTTCCCTTATATCTGAATAATTACAGAAAGTTAAACCTGGAAGGGATAATACAAACCATCTAGGATACTGCTCTCATTACTCAGCTTAAAGAAAACTGAAGACTAGAAAGGATAAGTGACATTTCCAGGCTCCTGCAGTGCCTATGGTAGAAAAGCCCAGGCTGCAATGCAAGTCATGTGACCACAAGAATAGGAATCTTGCTACTCTGATGTCCTCGCACCCCTTGGACCAAGAACAATTGTTTTGGGTACGCTATTCTGCTGGCTGCAATGTCATACACTAGGACAAATGGGAACATGAGCTAAAACAATTATGATTCCACTGAAATCACATTGCATGTTTCTCTTAGGACCGGGATGGGGAGGTGCAGACATTCTTCATCTAAAGCTGCTTGACCTCTATTTGATTGAAAGCAACATCTGGTCTCCAGGCTTCCAGCAGTGTTTCTCCTATTGAGAGGTAGCCAATTGCAGACAGATGTGACATTTCCTCAACACATTGTGTTGACATCACTGACATGTACCTTATTTGAACAATGGGCAGCCAAACTTCTCAACACCTTTAAATCCGAAGCAATTCCAGGCTAGGATAGCTAAAGAGCCATTCTGTGCATAGACTTTTCCACAGAGAGATGCAGAACAAGTCCAGATCCCATGCTGACCACCCCCATCTTCTTTTCTGCCACATATCCTGTCACTTAAGCCCCAAACCATTCCCTTTCATACAATAAATGTGAATTGCAGAACACAGAGCTAAAGTCATGAACAGGTACATGGCCTATGAAAAAATGAATATGTCTTAAATTCCAGCCACCCAAAAAGCCTCCAGACTGAAAACTCTTTTACAGCAGTATGTACTCACTCAGTTCTAAGTCC
>PVKH010038638.1:0-11296 GCA_004027955.1 Chaetophractus vellerosus | reverse complement strand
CTTCTCTTCCCCATCACTTCCTTTCTCCCCTGTGGTCTTTCACAGGATGGTAATAAATGCTCTTTTCCCAAGGTTGGCTAAGTTGTATCTCAGTCTTTTTTTTTTCTTCAAAGATTTATTTTTAATTTATTATATATCCCCCTCTTTCTGCTTGTTCTTACTGTGTTCATTTTTGCGTTCTTCTGTGTCTGCTTGTCTTGGCCCACTGCGGCGACCTGCCGAGTCAGCTCACCACCACGCGGCGGCCTGCCTGCCCGTGGCGGCTTGCCCTGCCCACAGTGGCTTTGCCCTGCCCGAGGCAGCTTGCCCTGCCCACGGCAGCTTGCCCTGCCCGTGGCGGCTTGCCTTCTCAAGGCAGTCTGCCTGCTCGAGGAGGCCCCAGAAACCGAACCCGGGGCCTCCTATGTGGTAAACCGGTGCCCTACCAATTGGGCTACAGCCGGTCCCTTAAACTACTTTTTAAAACAGTTTCTTAGAGGGAAAAAGTTAAAATAATTTGCCTTTATTAAACATTTTATGGATGGCAAAACTGTCTGTTTCTGGTGTATGGTAAATGTGTTTGTAATCTAATATGCATTTATCCTAAGTTCTAAAGCTGCTGAAAATACTTGATTGTTTTCAATAGTCCTTTTATATTGATTATGGGCTTATTAAAGCAAGAAGTCTTAGATGTTCACCTAGAGTTTAAAATAAAACCCTCAGCTTAAGAAAAATTTTCTCAGTTTGATTTGGACTTCACCACATATGACATGGACTATTGTCTAAGTGAGAGTGAGTTAGGTTTAGATTAAATTTCCAGAGGTGTGAAAATGTCCCTTGGAAGAAGCCACTATCTATATATGAATTGCATCATATGGTTACATGTGCCCGAGTTTTAAAATTTTGAAGTATTTTTTGGTGAAATAATAATCGATATCTCATATTTTGTATCTGATAGTTTAGATTGACTGCTATGGTGATGGATTCTGGGAATAAATAACAGTTATGATTTACTGTGTTGTATCTCGTGGCTCTTGCTCCAAAGGACAACAGTTCTGTGTTTCCTTTGGATGTGTTGCATTTGAACCACAGATTGTATTTTGCTTGATATGTTTCCAGAACGAATATGGACTTGCAGCAAATTCCGGTGTGGTGAGAAGAGGTTGTCCAGAAGCCTCTGCTCCTGTTCCGATGACTGCAGGGAGAAGGGTGACTGCTGCATCAACTACAACTCTGTGTGCCGAGGTGAGGTGTACACATGCTCCCCGGGCTCAAGCAGCCCGGTGCCTTCCGTGTCGGGCTTTGGCGTTGGTGCTGCGGTTTACGTTAGGGGTCATATTGATTGGCCAACTATATTAGCTGAAAAATAATTTTTCCCCTTTTCATTAAAGGAGATTTCAGACATATACCCGAGTGGAGAGAGTGGGGTGATGAACCTTGTAGCCGTCACCTGACTAAGTAATTATTACCAGTCTTGTTTTATGTAGTCACTCACTCTCCCTCCACCACCGCTCATGCTTTTTGGCCATTAGCTGCATATTTAATGCTGTCGTTGTGGGAAGTTCATTTTTCCAGGCCTGGCTGACTTCCATATCCCAGGGCCCCTTGTGGCACATGATGACAGTGTCTGCTATGTGTTGAGAGAGTGGATATGGAATGACTTTGAAAGCTTGTGGGGTATTATGTAGAGTGGTGTTATCATGACATCTTGTTTAGGTGTTCCTTGAAATTCCTTGACAGAACCTGGTTGTATATGAGAGGAAAAGAAGACATAAAGGATTGATACCAGGAGATTTTATTGGGTGGATAGGAGGGTTGTCAGTTTGCTTATGAAATTGAAAATGGAAAAGATAGCTGCTAGTACTCATGAATACGAATACAGTGATGCGTGTGAGTCTTGCAGTTATACATTCCTCTTTAGTTCCTGATGTCAACTAATATTATTTTGGAACAGAGTATCTCCCTTTATTCATTATATTTCCCTAGTAGTATGTCCTGTCATTATATGTATCTGTTAATTCATTTTGTTTTTGGAATCTGCCTTAATGTGTCTCACAAGCATCACAACTGCGGTTAATATCAAGTGTGTTCAACTCATTTTATTTCTAAAATAAAATATTTTATTTTAGGTGAGAAAAGTTGGGTAGAAGGACCATGTGAAAGTATCGATGAGCCACAATGCCCGGCAGGGTAAGATTATATTCTAGAGATATTAGTATTTTCTTTTTAAGAAATACTTTCTTTTATCTCTTTCCAAATTGAGAAGATAATAAATAATAATTGGTCATTGGTCATTGGTACATTAAACATCATTTTTAGCCAAACCTTGTGTTTGGCAGTAGTGATATAGAGATGGTTATGGTTTGATCCCTACTCAGGAAGCTAGTAGGAAAAAAGAGAGATCATAAATATTTAGTTTTTAGTATTCATGGCTATTAGATGGAAGTATCTGTCTCTTCTTTCTTAGGAAGGAAGTAGGGAGCTTTACTTTCATTTGTGGTTTTGAGAGTTGAACAAATTATTTTACAACTTCTTATTTTTTGTATTTGGTACACTTGTTTTAAAGTGTTTTTGGATAATTAAAATGTCTGTGAGAGGATGTTAAAAAAATTTTAGAATTCACGTGTTCCTTTTGTTCTGAAAATGTTTTGCATGGCACCTTACACATACTAGGCCATCCAAAAAGTTTGCGTGAATTCAAATTAAAGGGTGGAGATTTTATAAAGGTGTTAGATGTATTTATCTTTGCTCCATCTGAGATCTACCACCTCGGGTAATTTGAATGAGTAATCTTCAGAGATATATTTTTTGCTTCTTTAAAATAACAATTTTCCAAACTATCAACATTTTAAAGCTATCTTCTAGCCCTTTTTACATGCACTGTCTATGTAGGTTGTATAACATGTTTTTTTTTTGTTTTGTTTTTTGTTTTTTTTGATGGAAGCTTTTCTGGTTTAAGGTAACAGTAACAACAGCAGCAACAACTAAATCCAAACCAAAAGAACCCAGGGAAGAGCCTTTTCCAAGGGCATCTACTTATGTAGCCTGTGCTGGCTTAAGTTCAAGGCGTATTGGGAATTTTAGACTTAGTGGACTTTGAATCTTTCTTTTCCTTCTGATCATTGATATTTTTTTGCATTGTAGCATTGAATCTCTTAGTGGAAACTCTGACTTTCTTTTCAAGAAGATCATGATTTAAACATATGTTATTTACTGGAAATTTTACCAGTTTGTTCAGTTGGTGGGCCACTGAGCTGCTTTTATGTTTCCTGTTGTCTGAATAGAAATAATTTTATACAAATAATGGGCCTTTGCGACTTTACACAGTTGCTTCTCCCGGGCTCCCAAAGGAGCTCTGTTACTCATACTAGTTAGTGGGAATTATACAAACATTTTCTCCTTTTTATGGGGTTGCTTTTGTGTTTGTGTGTATGAGAGTAAGGTGGGGAGGAGGTAGGGTTGAAAATGCAAGCGAAGGTAAGTATTTCCACTCAAACTTAAAATGATTGAGTATCCTTTCCGTGGAAAGTTCTCTCTAGGATCTCATGGTTATCTACAATCCTCCTACCATCTACCAGATAGCACCAGAAGTGCACAACTCCCGATCCATGGCTGTTCTGGTAGAGTCATGGAGCCGTTGTCCATAGCTACCTTCTTTTGCTGAGTACATCATTGTTCTTACTTTTTGCCTCCCTCCCACCCTCTTTCCGCTTGTGTGTGTGTTGGGGGGGGGATAGGCAGGGGTAAGTATGTGTGTTTGTTCATTCCTGGCTTTCAGTCATTTCTCTCTTGTTTATATATTTAGATGTGATTTTAGTGACTATCTCTCAAGCTTCCTATTAAATATTAATATTTTTAGACATATTAAACTTAAAAACTAAATGCTTTATATAATTTATGCAATATGGGTCACCATTTATGAGGATGAAGTAGAGACGATTGATATCAGAAACTGGTTGTTCAAGAAAAATTAATGAAACAAAAACATTAATTTAGATGATGCTGTTTAAGATTCGTTTTCCTGCGAATTGGGAAAAGATTATGATTATTGCATCTTAGTAGCAAAATACATTGTTGTGGCTTTTGGAATGACGGGAATGATGAATGATGTCTCTGTATGGTGGCTCTCAAAATGGGATGAGCGCTTAATAAATACTATTTGATGATAGATATATGTATTAAGAGATGTAAAACACGTACTTGGTTATAATTGTGTGTAAAATACCCCTTGTATGTATGCTTGCCAAGCTTGTTATGTTACTTTAGATTACATGCAGCTCAGTGGAAAAATCTTGATTTGAACCTGTGCCAAGGAAGGAGAAAATCTTTATGTGCTTTTTTTTCCTTCTTCTTAAAGCTTTTTTTTTTCTCCTTTCTCACTACCCAGGTTTGAAACGCCTCCTACCCTCTTATTTTCTTTGGATGGTTTCAGGGCAGAATATTTACACACTTGGGGTGGACTGCTTCCTGTTATTAGCAGACTAAGTGAGTAACTCCAGGGTTTGCTATTGGAGTGGGATGATTTCAATGTGATAGAGTAGGGAGGCAGTTTTTTGGGAAAAGTACCGGTAAAATCTAACTGTTGTACTAAACTACTCTTTTGCAAAGTAGTTGAACTTTATGATAAGGCAATAGTCTTTAGTATTGCAATTCCTTGGAAGCTGCCCTTTAAATACTTCTAAGATAATATATTTATCTTTGCATTTTTATCCCCATGGACATTTTAATATTAATTTTTTATTAGCGCTTTGCATTCCTTTTATGGAAAATCATTTATTTATAAGTATTCCATTTTAAAAATAGAATTGTAAAAACTGAAAGTTTTATTTTTGATATGTGACTAGTAATATAGACATAAAATATTTATTTGCCTTCTGGTTATTATAGCATCTTTCCAATTTCTTTATCTCAATCCAAGCTTAAATTGAGTGCTTATTCTATAAGTATTCATGCCAAAGTTTTAAATCATAACAGCAGGCAATATGGGCATCAATTGTATCATCATTGTTATTGAAAGAAGACAAAATCATAGTGGGTGTAAAAACTATAGCACATTGCTCATTGTCAATGGTCAATATTTAAATATTCGAGGAGCTACAGTATAATACTGGACTGAAATGGAAAAAAGGTAAATACAACTATTTTATCGTTCTTCTAGAATTCTAAAATATTGTTTACCGGCATTGAGTATATTAGGTTGGTTTAAACATTAAAATTACTCTTGATAAATGCATTTGTAGACTGTGCTTGTCTTATGAAATGCCAAATACTTTTTGGAGAACTTATAAAAATTTCGGTTTCTAATTTTTTGGTGGCCACGGACTTAATCTTCTACCTGGAAAAAAATAGTCTTTGTAAGTAAGCATTTGGCTTAAAAAGTCTTTGGCAAAGAACTTGCATGGGCTAAGGCTCTGTTCTTACCAGCCAGCTCTGTGGGTTTTGAAGCTTGAATCCAGCTGTTTGTTGTGAAAAAAAGTTTGTCTCAGTGGCACCAAACATGGTTATCTGAATTCCCTATAGGTGACGTTTAAAAGAAATCAGTACACTGTTACACAATTAGAGAAGCCCTAGCCTTGGGTAATTGGGGAATGTGCCCTGTAATTGTGAACTGTTAGGAAGACAGCAAGATATTAAACACATGCCAATTCGAGGAACACTTTCAGGCAATGAGGTGTTGAATGCTAGAATCACTAGTTATGTGTTCCTTCCTCAAAAGTAGTGGCAAGAGAAGAGAAACGAGACAACATGGCTAAATCAACTATGACTTAGTGATATCCACACTTTCTCTGAATTGAAGCCCAAAGATGCCTTTTTTCTTTAGAACGGTGATGAGTGCATCCAGGGTTAGCTGCTTCTGGATCTCTGGACTGGGACACTACCACCCCAGCTCCTGCTTCACCCTAGTTTTATTTTTGCACATTTAGCTACTAGTGCATTTTTTCAAAACCACCTCTTGTAGTTTAGTTGTATCAGACAGGGGTCTAGTAGGCAGCATTGTTAAAACTTGTCCACCTTGAACTTAATGTTAAGTGTGAGATAATTTAATTGGCTTAATTATTTTGTTTAGTGTTTTCCTAAGAGAAAAATTAGCTCTTTAACATTGAATTTGAATCTACAGTATTGCTTTATAATTTTTCTATGGTTGTAAGTCTCTGCTGGGCTACTAATTTTTCAAGATTTAGTTTTTAGACCAAAGCTAAATGAGTTAAGCAAATTCTAAGATGTTTTTAATAACAATCTTCATTTTTTTCCTTTCTAGAAAACTGTGGAACTTATACTAAAAACATGAGACCTGTATATCCGACAAAAACTTTCCCTAATCACTACAGCATTGTCACCGTAAGCTCTGTATTTAGACTTTTTTTATGTTCATAGAAGGGACATGGAAATTTAGTACTTTTTGAGGGGATAATTATATTTCAGATTTTGAAAAAAGTAATTTCTTTTCTAAAGTGAGAAAACCTAGGTTCTGGAGTTTGCTTTACCACTAATGAACTGTGACCTTGGGAAAGTCACTTTACATCTGGGTCTTAATTTTCTCACCTGTGAAAGGAGGTGACTAAAGACACCAAAATGTGATTTCTTGTTTTCCTTTCAGTCCTAAGATTTTTTGCTTTAGTGTCCTAGTTTTTCCTACTATTTTTTTCACTTAATTAGCTCAAAAACTGTTCTCACCCTTGCGTTCTCAGCTTGCCTTTCCAACCATCTTGCTGTGTCAATTTGAGCAAGCCACTTTGTCTAAATCCAGAGATTATATCCCTGCTTTTGTTTCAACCCAAGTTTCCAGATTTAATTTGAATCCAGGAAATAGTGCAATTCATTAGGCCTTAGGATTGAAGCCAGAAAATTAGAGATTTAGCTTATATTAACACAAGCTCTTCTTGGACCCAACCAAAAAGGAGTTTGCTCTGGAGAAATGCTTTACCCCAAAGTGCAAAAGGACAATAGTGTTTTGTTTTTTTTTTCCAAAATCTGGGACACTGTGTATTTAAATAGACCTTCATCCATGCCACTCCCAATTTATATTCCCCTATTACATAATTTAAAATAAATACTATGCAATTTCTTGTGTGGCTGTGTTTTGATAACACTCATCTTTTGGTTCTTCCCTCCTTAAAGTTTATTATAGTTCCTTGTAGCTGCAGGTGTCAAGTTTTCTTTGAGCATTTTGTTCTGTGGTTTTATTTAACATTTAAAAAATTTATAACTTGAATATCTGTATTTTATATTTTAGGGACTTTATCCAGAATCCCACGGCATAATTGACAATAAAATGTATGATCCCAAAATGAACGCTTCCTTTACACTTAAAAGTAAAGAAAAATTCAATCCTGAGTGGTACAAAGGAGAACCAGTGAGTTCTTGTTGGTTTGTTTGTTTTAGCCACTAAAATGGTTTCTTTTATTATTTTCATCTATTTCATTCAGAGTAAAAGACCAGAGTCCCTGGAGTTTTGAATAACCTACTTCATCTACTGTGTCTTTGGCCATCCTTTTGTTAATGGAGATCAATGCTGATAATCCTAAAACAGTTTGTAGGATTGTTTACCAAGAGTTTATTTCAGAGCTGGGTTTGGTTATTGCTGAGCCATTTTTCTTTTCTGCTTGATTCTCTCTTATACTAGTCGCAAACAGCTGTAGCCTAGGAGGAATAGTTGTGGTCTCCACAAAGCTAATTCATTTCTGAAGGAGGTCAGCCTTGGCTTCATTTGCATGTGCTAATTTAGAAGCTTCTCTCGGATTGTGATTAAATGTGTTCTTTTTATTTTTATTTTTTTAAATGCCACAGTTATTTAGTAGGGTCTATCTGGGTAGTCCTAATATTCCTCTTAGAAGGAAAAAGTTATAATGGTTAAGATTGAAGGTTATGAATTCAAATTTTATCTCTTTTATTTAAAGCTGCATGATTTTGGGCTAGTTTTTCTTATGTCTCAATTTTCTCATATCTATACTGTAAACACTCATATTTTCTACCTTTTTGTGTTATTGTGAGGATTATGTAAGTTAATAATGTAGGATGCTTAGAGGAATAATATTTAGATCTGTGCTGGGCAATAATAAGGGCTTAATAAATGTTCGTTATATGAGCAAAAAGTCAGTCAATTAAAGACATTCACATTTGTGAGTTATTCTTCTTTCAAGGGGAACTTATTAATCAGGCATATAACTCTTGAAGTTGCAGGAGTTGCCAACTGATTTACGTCTACCTTTTTTAGGTTAATTTAATCTCTGGTTATTCAATTTCTTTTTGCTCTTGCTCGAAGAGCCCCGTTATTACAACTTATGTAATGATTGCAGTCTCACTGCTGGAACTTGGGAAGCTTAAACACAGTCTGCCACTTGAGAAGGATGTATTGGTGTTGGATAAACAAATACTTGCCTGAGACGTGAATGTTTGCATTATTTCCTAACTTTCCTTCTTTGTCTTCCCCAGATTTGGCTCACTGCTAAGTATCAAGGCCTCAAGTCTGGCACATTTTTTTGGCCAGGGTCAGATGTGGAAATTAATGGAGTTTTCCCTGACATCTATAAAATATACAATGGGTATGTGTAGCTATACTTTTTCTAGGATCTGTACTATAGACCAGTTTATTGTTCATCACATCCTCTCCTTTCTATCAAATCCTAAACTCTAGCATTTGAGTGTTATGTTGGCTGAAAAGTGAGAACTGTCACAATAAGGATTCTCTCTGAGAGAGTTATAATGGGTGGTAAATAGGCGGTAAAATGAGACAAGTGTTTTTAAGTGGTTTTCTAGAAAGCACTGGTAACATGTTGGGGTTGCTGTTCACATCTTTGGATGGGAATAAAGAATGAGGTCATGGTAAAAATAAAGGCCTGAGAGTGGAAACACTGAACATTTTAAGTCTAAGAAGTTAGAATTAGGAGAAGGAGAAGATAAAAGTATTAAAAAGGGATACTTGGGAATAACTCTCTGTTGTCTGGAAATGTTATTTAAAAGAAGATATTAATGTCATCTCTGGACTTTCATTTCCAAATTACTTTAGTACATTTAAATTTAGTAAATTAGAAAATGCGAGAAATTGATTTAGCATGCCCTGCCTGTGATATTCCGAATCTATGATGTATTGAGAAAGAAAAAATATCTTATAGATGGCTAATTTTAGGTAAGACTACCAAAATAATTTTATTTACTTTATATTTTTGCAATTCCTGTGGCAAAATAATTTCTCTAAGAACAGTGTATCTGAGGAATATGAATAGAAAAGAATGTAAATCCCTGAAAAGAAATGCATAACAATTTTCTTATGATATTCTTTATTCTTTATGGCTCATATGAGCACCGATCGTACCTCTTCCCCACCTTACCACTTGTCATTTGTTTCCACCCTGTGGATGCTAGTTGAGATTTTAGGTGCTATGAATTGTACTAGGCATTGGAGATTCAAAGATAGATGGACTCTGCCTTCTCAAGGTCTAGTAAGGAACACAACTAACTGTAGTTGAGCTTGGGTAAATACTCTGATGGAGGTGTATAAGCAAAGCTCTGTGCCCAGAGGAAGGCATAATTAAATCTGCTGAGGAAACGTTGCCTGGGGAACTGTTTCTCCTGGCGGGCCCACTGCCCAATTTTACTAAGTCATCAGTAAGTAAGTTCTTCCTAAGATAGCCTTTGTAGAATCTGTTCATAATACCTTGGTTATTTATGTGAAATACAACGTTGTTCTAGTATACAAGAATAATATCCTCAAGTAGAGTATAGGCAGCAGTTTTTTAAACCCAATTCCAACTTTTAAATGTGTAAAACTTAAATTTTTGTTTCTTCATAGGGATAACAAATTTAAGTTTTCAAGGAAAACTCAAGCACTGCTTCAACACAATTGATGGGTTGTTTTTGTCTCTTTTAATGCTATTTTTTCCAAGAAAAATATTTATATTGTAAATACAAACCAACAGCTGTCACAGTTTTGTTTCATTTTGTTTGCCTTTAATTTCAGTTCAGTACCATTTGAAGAAAGAATTTTAGCAGTTCTTAAGTGGCTGCAGCTTCCTAAAGATGAAAGGTATGTAAGTGATTAATTTCTGTTGTAAATACTCCGTCTTAGAGCAATCACACTATCTTTTACAATAGACTACAGCAAAACTGTGCTATTGGCCATGCTGTTTTATATCCACTTGAAACTCTTTAGTGAAACTATACCAGCCCCAAGTTGAAGAATTGCACACCTGTAAATTATATTCAGCAAGGTTAGAAATGTTACCTTAAAGTTGTACAAGTTTTAATCACTATCAATTGTTGAATTATTCTGTCCATTCTGTTTTTCAATGTGTTCATAAAATATTACATTTTGATACTGTTTGATTTAGACCACACTTTTACACTCTGTATTTAGAAGAACCAGATTCTTCAGGTCATTCATTTGGACCAGTCAGCAGTGAAGTAAGTACATTTTTATCAATGATTACTTCCTTAAATCTGGTGTTCTTTAGCTGAGCCTTACTTTGAAGCAGTTTCTAGACCATTCTGTAAGATTCTGTGATTTCTGGAAAGAGTGAGTGTTAAGCACAATTTTACTAAACCAGATGGAGAATATTGTTTTGTTTATACTTTCCATATTGCTAAATTGAACTGGCGATGAATTAAATTCTGTATTTTCTATTCTAAAGCCTTTATGTACTCCATATCTCCCTTCTACGTCCTAAAAACAAGGTGTTTTTTGAGAATTTTGTGAATGGGTAAGACTCCAGATTTCTTTGAAACTGTAGGTTAATGTGTCAGATAGCAGAAGAGGCCTCCCTTGGACTCCCCTCTTTAGGAGGTATGTCTTTGACCATCTGAGACCACACTTATACCAGAGCCTGGGCATCAAAGGTTAGAGATTTTACCACAAAGCATAGCCTGTTGTTCCTTTAAGGAGCTTAGCCAACTCCTGGCAGTGTTTGTAATCTGTATAGTGCTTCTTTTTTAAAAAAATTAATTTAAATTTATTTTATTTGTTTTTGTCTTTAATTTGTATACTGCTTTAAAACAACAAATACTCCTTTCATTTTTCATGTGGCCATATTATTGTATCTTGGAGCACAGGAAGCATTAGAACAGAAAATGATTTGATTTGAGCTTTTTTCCTGTTTCCTCTAAGCTGACTTTCCTTCTGACTTAGGTTTTACTGTGACCTAACATAGGAAAAGAAACAATAAGTAAAGATCTGTGAATATTGATGGTCTTGATAACAGGGAGAAGAGGTATTGCCAGGATTCAGAATCTCCGAATCTTTGTCTAGTTATCCTTTTTCCTCATGCAATTCCAAGAGCTCTAAGACTAGGAGAATACACGTTTCATTATAGCTCCCGTTTCA
>PVKH010038637.1:0-11297 GCA_004027955.1 Chaetophractus vellerosus | reverse complement strand
GGCGGCTTTTTGCCTTGCCCACGGCGGCTCTGCCCCGCCCACGGCGGCTTGCCTTTCTCAAGGCAGTCTGCCCGCTTGGAGAGGTCCCCGGGAACCGAACCCGGGGCCTCCCATGTGGTACACCGGCGAGCTCTTTATCCACTGAGCTATCTAGCCGGGCCCTGGTTATACTTCTTCTTGTTCTGTAGTATGTCTTGGTAGTAGACTGTTGGTTTATTCCGTTACTCTTTTGCTTGGTATCAAGCAGGGCTCGTCAGAAGAACCCCTGTTGTTGTTTTTAAGATTTATTTGTTTATTCCGCTCCCACTCCCTTGTTGTTTGCACTTGCTGTCTGCTCTGTATGTTCATTTGTTGTGTGCTCCCTGTGTCTGCTCATCTTCTCTTTAGGAGGCACTGGGAACCCAACCCGGGACCTCCCGTGTGGTAGGCGGGAGCTCAATTGCTTGAGCCACATCCGCTTCCCGAGCACCTATTTTTAAGTCTGACTGTAAGGTAAATTTTAAATTTCCAATGAGATTTAATTTATATGAATAATATTTTTTCTAATAAATTAGTACCCCATTCCACCCACAGGCTCCCAGAAATCCACCAGTAAATATCCATTAAGAGAGCAGTGAAAGCCAGGGGGGATCACCTTCCTCCTTAGCTTGGTTGTCTACCGCCCTCCCCTTTGATTTGATGGAATGTACCAGGCCTGAGCTACCAGTTCATACTTCAAAAGAAGAGGGACTGAAGTTGTTGATTATTATCACATCAGAGAGTCCCAGCCTTTTGTTTTATCACTGCAGTAAAGTCAAAGATGAATTTACTTATTCTTTATTAAGCTATTCTGAAGGTTTTCAGAATGCTTGTGACATTGATAATAAACAGTTTTCTAAGGGCTTTACCAAATAATACATCAAAGCTGAACACTGAATAGCGGGAGGAAAATGACAGTGAAATACTGTTTAAAGAAAGACTTTGTGCAAGTTCTCCTACTTTGATTGCTCAGTTGACATCCGACACCATGTTTGTCTTGAGCAGTTTTTTCAGACCCATCAACATTTGAGATGTCTGAGAGCTGGCGAGTGATGGGAACGCACTTTTCTGAGCTCGACATATCTGGATCAGAGGGGAAGGCAGGGACAGGGAAGAGCAGCCTTGGTGCTGGCACCTGCCTTTGGGCACAAAGAATAAAAGGACCCTTTGTGCTTCAGGGAGGCTTATCTTCTAGGCCACACAATAGACTTTTCCCTCCCAGGCCAGATAGGGGTTGTTCCAAAGCTCCGGCTGCAGGGTCTTTATGCCCATTTCCGGCCTAACTGGAGTGTCAGGTTTCCAGTGTTCTGAGTCTAAATAAAGGGAGCTTGGAAAGAGTTGAAGAGAGGCAAAGCTTTTTTTTTTGTTTGAGTCCAGTAGCCCCTGCCATTTTTTGGTCTGCTTCAGCATTGTTGCCCTATTCTTGTCATGGAGTCTCTGAATTGGAAAGACTTGAGAGGGCACTTGTTCCACACCATTATCATTGAGAAATGTGAAATAAATCTTTTAAAAATGTTATTGCCATATCAGACATTGGTACAAGGACTACAGGATCGTAGGTCCGAACTGGAACTCTTTAACAGAGTTTTCTTCAGAATCTTCTGAGGAGTCAGTATTTCGAGGAAGGAACAGAACCCATTCTTGTCAAATGTGAGTTGACCAGCCCAATCCCGGTGAAAGCTTGTTATTGAATTCTATATTACGTGAGTTTTATTTTTTTAAGTAAACCTTTTATTGGAGTGTTCAATGTAGAGGAAAGAGAAAATGAATAGAACTAGAAAAGAAAAAAAAGAATTTAAATCCCTATCATTTAGAGAAAAATACTTTAAAGTATTCAGTACATCGTTTCAAAAGATGGGATTGTGTCATCCATGGTGTTTTACTAATTGCATTTTAAAAAAACCTAATAAGATATTGTGAATATTTTTCTATATTAATAAATGTATTTCTACACCACATTTTTATTGGCTGCCTAGCATTCCCTTTGTTCAATCAATCCTTTATTTTTATTTGTTTATTTAATTTTAGGCAAATGAGCCTCTGTAAAGACTTAGCCTTCTATATCCACCATAATTATTGCATTGTAACTCTGAGACACCATGTATAATTCTCATCAGACAATATGAGATAGAGTTCAACCAATCCTTTATTATTGGATATTTGTTGTTTCCAACTGTTTTTTGTTTTGTTTTGTTTTGTTTTTAGGTGAGAAATTCTTTTATCATATTTAGAATCAAAATATTCCTTACAATATTTACAGTTTACAGTAAAAAGGATAGCAAAATGCAAGATCATGTACAAGCTTAAGTATTCAAGTTTCTGAAGAGCCAAAATGAAAAGGAAAATAAAGGCCTACTACAAAGCTGTAGTAAATGGTAATAAAATGTCTTCAGTGAGTTCAGATTAAAGCAATAAATGTACTCCTTGGGCTTCTGATTCTTGGTCAAAAACTACTAAACTAAATGATTAGTATAATCTGCTTATGAAGTTGCTTGGTCTTTGTAGGTCCTCTACAGTGTCTTTAAAAACAGTGTAATTTAAAAGAAACTTACAGAGCACACATTACTCTCAAATTAGTCATTATATAAAGGACATTCACTAGAGGCAGTAAATATATCCCATAGTTTTATATGATAAAAATGCCTCAGTGAACATCTTTGTAAGTAAAGATTTCCTTAGACGAAATTCCTAAGGAGGAAATTGCTGGATAAAGGTTTCACATTTTTTTTAGGGCTTTTGATTCATTCTAATTACCAAATTGCTGCCCAGACCCTTTGTGTCAGTTCATGTTCTCATCAGCAGCCTGAGAGACCTGTGCCCTCTCAACCGTTGGAGTCTCAGTATTCACATTCGAGCTGCCAATGTGGGCAGCAAGGGAAAGCCAGAACCTTTTAGTGCTGGATGACATGATTTGTTCCGTGGTCATTGTCCTAGTGACACTGTAGTGAGCTTGTGTAAATATTGCTCACTGCCTCCAAACTCTAGAGCAGGGGTTCTTAACCAGGGGTCCACAGATCCCCAAGAGGGTCCATGGAAAGATTTCAGGGGCTCCATGAGCTTGAATTGAAAATTTAAAAAAACATTATTCTTGTGGGGACGTGTTGGTGCAGGTGTGATAAAGTTATTAAATAATACACAATATACTGTGGACTTAGTATGATTTTTATTTTGATGTAGTGTGTTCTGAGTGCAGTGGATAACTGCCTACAAAAAGTTTGGTAAGGATGGCAGAGATGGTTTTATGACACCGTGGGAAAACTCAAATTTCTAAGTGTTTGCCGAAAATGACTGTTTGCCAGGGGTTCTTAGCAAGGGGTCCATGAGCTTGAATTTAAATAAAAAAAAAAACATTATTCTTGTGGGGACGTGTTGGTGGAGTGTGATATATTTATTAAATAATACATAGTATAATGTGGACTTAGTAAGGGGTCTGTGGTTTTTACCTGACTGGCAAAGGGGTCCGTGCAACAAAAAAGGTTAAGAACCCCTGGAACAGATGTTGAACTGTGTTAGGTTATCAGGTATTGACATTGTGGGAAAGTTGTAAAACGTAATTTTGAATAATCCTAAAATTTAATTTAAAGATATGCCTATGTTGAATGTCATAAAACTATCTGCTGCTACATTCTGAGAAGGGGTCTGTGATTTTCACCCGACTGGCAAAGGGGTCCATGAAACAAAAAAGGTTAAGAACCCCTGCTCCTAGAGTATAAGGCAGAGTGGGTAGATTTGTTCTCATTACTGTTTTTTCCTTCTTGATAAATAAAAGGTGGCACTGAGATAGATGCAATCATTAGAAATAACACAGATTCTGAAGGGTTTTTTTCTGTGAAACTGAAAAGCAAGGAGCCAGTTGTCGTAAAAGACAGGAAATGTTACTTAGGTCGTGTCCTTTGCCCCAACAGAAACCCGGATGGAGACGTGAGCCCCTGGTGCTATGTGGCAGAGCACGAGGACGGTGTCTACTGGAAGTACTGTGATATACCTGCTTGCCAGAGTAAGACCAAAATGCACCATCTGATGGTTTTCTAAGTGGAAGTGCAGAGGGAAAGGCCCAGGCCGGAGGTCAGGTAGTTCAGGCGGGCGAATTTCACAAAGCCGGTGAGGGAGAAGGCATCCTAGGCCAAAGTTTTCCTTCTCTTGTTGAGGCTTTTCAGCTGTGGGAATGCCCAGTTTCCCTAGCACTCCATTCCCTTGGTGGGCAAGCCTAACCAGAATTCCTATTTGTAGTTAATTTCTTCATGCTTGATTTCATGGATGGAGCAGGCAACAGCTGCCTAACAGGATAGGAAAAAAAATACCTTGCATTTGTTGAATGAATTTTTTGGAATGAGTAAATAACCTCTTTATAAACAGTAAAACTAAGTTATGACACTACTTACCTGGATTTCGACATGTCCCCTGAAAAATGATTTTCAGTGAATACCTGATTAAATACCATACAAAGTCAATATAATAATTCTTTTCCTCATATTAGCATAATGGTATTCTATTGGATTTTTTAAATGATAATAACTCACATCCTGTATGTTTCTACTAATAAAAAAACCCCATTTGCTTCAGTCTTACTGAAAGGCCTGTTTGCTAACCTGGGACTCCTGCTTTCTCATGCCCAGAAGAGCAGTGGTTTGTATGCTGATGCCTCAAGTGGAAAGGGCAGTCCCCTGAACCAGTGCTGCAGGCCAGTACTTACCTTTAATAATTTAAACTTCCAAATGTAACCACTGCCCAACAGTTGAGGTCCTAGCATCACTATCCTTCTAACATGAGTGAGACTTAATTCGATCACAAAATTGAGAAAACTGTAAAGACCAGAAGAATGGGCCATTGCTTTGCTTGGCTAATCAAATTTTTAAAATGAAAAAAGTCTCATTTGGCTCTAGTTATATAAAGAAGAAAGGGGAAGGGGGAAAGGAAAGCAGATTTTCCTCGGTCCATTTGTTCTACACAAAGATAGTCTTTTAGTAGCAGCCTCTGTCATTTTCTCAGGGATAGTGGAGAGGGGATTTCAATCTGGGCACTTTTATTTAGAAAGATAATCCTCCTTAACTTGCATTTATTAAATATAAAATTTGGACCAATAAGAGCAGATCCATGTGGTCATTGAAACTTGATTCCAGAAGAGAGAGTTTTAGCAAAATGGTACAAACCATCTAGTACCCTTACAATTCGTAACCCTTGCCAATGTGCCTCACTGTTCCAAATAAAGCAAATTAAATAGTATTTCTATTTTTGATGGCCCTTTTGATAGCTCTCTCTAAGCTCCTAAAGCTGGCCTTGTAATGGCCTGGGTAGGGCGACTTATAGAAGTCAGGAATGAGAATCAAAGAGTACTTGGTCTGGGCAAAGTGAGCGGCATCTGGCTTCAGTTCTTTGGAAAATCTTTCTCTTCCCCCTGTGAGCTCCAGAGCTCCCTATCAGGCTAAGCCTTGGATGCTGAGTCTGGTTCTGAAGCAGAACACTATGCTGCTGGTGTGTCAGATTAACATAGCTGAGAAAAACTCTTGGCTGTCTGCAGCAAGAGACCTTGATAATTGCCTAGAGGACCCGATTGGGATACAGCTGCCTATTTTAGGCCAATCTTGCCCTATTTCTGGGTATAGAGTCATAATTTTCATGAACAATACTAACCCTCTATGTGAAGCCGCTATTCATGATTAGCATTGAACTTGTCATACAGGAAGAGGCCTGTTACATGATCAGATTCCTGGAAAGTTCATATCAGAATATAACAGACCCAGCAGGAGCCAGGGGGGAATGAATGTTTAGGGACAAAGCAGAATCTGGTTGAATGGTGGGTTATTGTGTGGAGACCGGAATCCCTGCCCCTCAGCTTGTTATGTGGAGAGCTAAAACAAGCAGGGAGGCAGAGATGAAGTATGATTCAAAAGAGGCAAAGGGAAGTTTGAACTGTGCACTTGACCTGCGGAGCATGGATCAGAACTTACTGTTAAAAGGAGAACAACTCCACAGTAATTGGATTTGCCCCTCAGCTGCTTCTGCCAGCATGTTTCAGAAACCCTAAGTTCTTATTGCAGACAGGAGAAATACAAACTTTAAAAGCAAATTCTACCTTCGTCAAAGCCACCGTCCCTCAAGGTCTCACCTTCCAGATGTCTAAGTTCTTTCGGTTTGGCTATTAAAGGGGAAAATCATTTGGCTTAATATCTGTCCTTTGCATATCTTTCTTTTGTTAAATAATCCTCCTCACCATTCACATTCCCTTTTATTTTAGTGCTTTTGAGAGACGTACTAGTGTGGACCTTAGCTTGGCTTTTGCTTTGTTCTATATTACATATAGGTTCTTTATCCAAATTTGTGCGGTTTTTGAAAGTAAATAATCTAATTGTGAATAGGAGGGAAATCCTGCAAATGGCATTTTAAAGGCAAATGTAATTGTTTTTTCCCCTTTCCCCACATAGCTGATTTGGGCCTGAGGCCATGGGTGAGAAATTTTTGTTTGCTATAAAACATTCACCTGATTTGTATAAACTCAACTATAAAAAATTCACCTTTGAAATAATTGGGGAAATTTGAATATCAACTGGATATTAGATTATATTAAGGACTCACTGTTAATTTAAATAAGTGTGATAGTAGCATAGTGGTTATATATATATATATTTAAGTTCTTTTTAATTACAGGTACATACTGAAGTATTTGTGGTTGAAATGGCACTGTGTCTGGGATTTGCTTTAAAACAATTCTCAGCTCCCTGAAGAGTGAATGGGTGGGAGCAAAGGAAATAGATGATATTAGAATGTTAAAAAAAAATTGTTGAAGATGGGTGATGGGTTCATTATAGTACTCTCTCCTACTTTTGTGTATGTTTGAAAGTTTCTATTATTTAAAAATTTATTAATTTTACAATATTTAAAATATTTAAAGAATAAACACAACATTCAGAGTATCTGGATATAAATATGTATTATGACTAACCTAAATTGTGATACTTTCACATGTAGCTTACAGGTATCTCTTATTAAAGTTACTTACTAAAATTTTAAATCCACACAAGGACTTCAGACATATATAGATGCTGTTAGCTCTGATAAATGACATTTCTTAAGCTCCAACCATGTATCAGATCTTGTACACAGTGGGGAAATGAGGATGATGTGGTGTGTAGCCTGTGGGGAGTCCCAGTCTAGGACAAAAACCAGACACATAAATAGATGAGCGTATGCAAGATGCTCTGTAATAAGTGAGGTGAGAAAAAGTTTCTATGGGAGCTCCAAAGAGGGGCACCTACCCTGGCCTGGTGGGAGAAAGGGGCTACTATTTGTCAATTAGGGTTGACAAATGGAAGAAGTAGAGTCTTAATACTTCTCTAATTTTATACCGGACATACAGTCACCTGGGATCTCGTTAAAATGCAGATTCTGGTTCAGTAGGTCTGGAGTGAGCCTGCGATTCTGCATTTCTAATAACCTCCTGAGAGATGCCAAAGCTTCAGGACCACACTTTGAGAGTGAAGTTCTAGATGTTAGAGTAGGGTGGGGTGGAGATAGGGAGGCCATTTGAGACAGAGGGAACACTTTGCACTGAGACACACAATGAATTCCCAGCAAGTCAGTGTTGCTGAAACACACATTTTAAGAAAGAAGGGGGGAAGCGGATGTGACTCAAGCGATTGGGCTTCCACCTACCACATGGGAGGTCCCAGGTTCAGTTCCCAGTGCCTCCTGGAGAAGGCGAACTGGTACGGCAGGCGGGCACAGTGAGCTGACGCAACAAGATGATGCAACAGAAGAGACACAAGGGGGAAAGACAATGAGAGACACGGCAGACCAGGGAGCTGAGGTGGCTCAGGTGACTGAGGACCTCTCTTCCATGTGGGAGGTCCCAGGTTCAGTTCCAGGTGCCTCCTGCAGGGGAGGATGAGCAGACACAGAGAGCACACAGCAGGTGGACACAGAGAGCAGACAGCGCCTCAAGCAATGAGGCAGTGGGGATAAATGGGTAAAATAAATCTTTGGGGGAAAAAAAAAAAAGAAGGAAGGGACAAGAGATGAGGTCTGAGAAGAAGTAGATGGGGCCAGCTAACAGAAGGTCTTGTAGTGTGCATACAGAGCTTGGACTTGATCCAGGAAGATGATCAGTAGGCTAAGGAGAGAGCAGATTTACTGAAGGAGACATTGCTCCATAGCTTCTTAAGCATCTGTATTTAGGGAACTGGGACGGTGTTTCGCACAGACCAGCCCTAAGAGGATGCCAGCATGAGCACCTCTGCAATGTGGAACCTTAGGTCCATCTTAGCCTGTGACCTCACCAGCTCAAGTTCCTTCTAATTAAATGACACCCTGACCTTGTTAAAACAGATTTGCTGTCACTAAAATATTAGTATTTACCTTAGAAAATATAGCTAACTGCCCCCCCCCAACCAGGATTTGAAAGCCTCCCATTACGATCCCCAATAAAATTTTAAAGCTGTGTTAAGAATTTAAGTGAAAAGTCAAGGGTACTTTGGTACTGGTAGTCAAGATAGTCTCTCAGTTCTAAAAGGTGTTCTGTTTCCATCAGGACTTTCTGCATTTAATGTCAGCACTAAGTTTTAGTTTGTTCTAGCTTTTATTCCACCATTATTAAGTGCCTACTACGTACAAGGCACATATAATCACATTATCTTATTTAACCTTTTCAACAATCCTCTGAAGCAGGTTGTATATCCACCCCCTCCCCCTATTTTTCAGATGAGGAAATTGAGCCTAGAGTGCTTACATGATTTGATAAGAATTACACTCAAAGCTAAAAGGGACTTGAATTTAGGATTCCTGATAGAAAGCCCGGTGCCCTTTCCTTCCAGTACTGGGGAGAACAGTCCCATGTCCTTTATTTCTTTAAAAATAGGGGCCTTGGGATGTATCTAGGCTACTGTTGAGGTCATTCTTCAGAAGTTTCTTTGTGGATTGTTGGGAAATTAAAGTTTGAAATCCTGATAGTATGCCGAATTATTAAGGTTGCCTTTTTTTTTTTTGACATTGTGGAAACCAAAGGATTAGCTCAGTGGCGACAGAGGGTCTGCAGTTCATGCTGTTAGCTCTTAAGTGATTTTATTTTCTTCTTTGGGTTTGAGAAATCCCAAGCCCCAGGAGTAAAGCAGGCTGCGATGGTATCCAGGAAGCATTTGTTGCACAGCAGAGCTACTCTGTAGAATGCTGGGCTGTCTCGGCAGGTGTTTCTAGCCCAGCTGTTCTCAGCTGGGAAAGGGCTCCCCGTGATTGGACCCTTCGCATGAAATCCTACATCAGCAGCTTTCTCTGGGCCTCAGGGTTTCTCCCATCATTGTGTCTTCATTGCTGTGGTCTGAATTCACCTTCTTTAAAAATACAGCACCTCTGTGCATCATTTATACTTCACATCTAAAACAAAACCCCAAAGTTTAGCCAAAAAAGCAATACTGAAATGAACATTAATAATACAAATTGTGCAGACTAATTTTTCTCTTCTGGGCTTCTGTCTTTTCAATTACAATTACTTGGTGTTTGATTTACTTGAACCCTGTGAGACTGCCCAAATTAGCATTGTCAGAATCCTGTTTTATATTGTTTATTCTCACTTTTTGTGAGTAGTTTAGTGGTGTTTTCTCAACTAGACTAAACTATTCAAAGATAGGAGCAGTGGTAGCTCTGAGAGATCTGTGTAGGACAGACTTAAAGCAGCAAGGGGGACTCCAGGATTTCTCTTGAAGCTGCATTTGCCTAGGAGGCAGACTCATCTGTTCTGGGCTGTTTCCTTGTGGAGGGATGCTGGCAGAACTTCTGGGAACTTTACCCCTTCACACCACCCTATGGCTGCCACTGAAAAGAACTGTATATTTCAACAGTCTTCCTCAAAAGTTAGCACAGTGGAAGGCAGAACAGGTGCTCAGTAATATTCTTTGTTGATGAGGTGATGCCTGATATCTTCCGATTTGGAGACAATACAAGCTAGTGGGCCGAATGTGACTTCAGAGTCACACAGGCTTAGGTTTGGATCATCACTCACTTTATGGCTTTAGGCAAGCCTTGGTTTCCTCATTTGTGTTTTCCTCCCAGGGTTATTTCATAGATGAAGTTAATACAGTGGATGAAACCCTAAGTCCAAGACTTGGCACTTGGTAGGCATGAAAGTTCCACCAGATATCACGGTGGCATATGATTTCCCAAGGAATGGACTACCTTTTGTATGTTTCTGTGATCTAATTCCTAAAATGCATTACTCCTAACCATTTTACTTCTGTCCATTCCTTTATTTATTTATTTATTTATTTATTTTTTGGTCTCTCTTTACTTTTTTGGTTACCCTTCTGATAGTCTTCACTTCCACACTCTCCTCCAAGCTTCTCTCTCTTGTCTTTTCTTTTCTGGCTGCAGAACTCCCTTTGGCGTTTCCTGCAGCACTGGATTCTTGTTTATGACCTCTCTTAGTTTCTATTTATCTGTGAATATTTTTTTGTTGTTGTTACATATCCCTCCCCTTTCTGCTTGCTCTTGCTGTGTGTTCATTTTTTGTGTTCTTCTATGTCTGCTTTGTCTCCTCCTGCTGCGGCGACGCGCTGAGACAGCTCACTGCGCAGGCGGCTTGCCACACTTGTGGGCGGCTCTGCTTCCGTTCCCGGGCGGCTTTTTGCTCCGTTCGTAGGTGGCTTTGCTCTGTTCGCAGGCGGCTCACCCTGCCCATGGCAGCTTTGCCCTGCCCGTGGCGGCTCTGCCCCGCCCACAGCGGCTCTGCCCCGCCCACAGCGGCTTGCCTTCTCAGGCAATCTGCCCACTCGGAGAGGTCCCCAGGAACCGAACCCGCGGCCTCCCATGTGGTGTACCGGCGCCCTATCCACTAGGCTACAGCCGGCCCCTATCTGTGAATATTTTAAACTCACTGTCATATTTGAAGGACAGCTTTGCCAGATTCTCATAATGTTCTTTTTTTCCCCAATATTTATTTAATTTATTTTTAAAAGATACTTAGTCCATAACATTCTCTTATGATCTTTTTTTATTTTTGTGAGGTCAGTCGTAATGTCCTTTCTTTCATTTCCAATTTTGTTTGCATCTTTTCTTTGTTTGTTAATCTTGCTAAGGGTTTGTCGATTTTACTAATGTTCTCAAAGAACCAGCTTTTAGTTTTGTTGATTTTCTCTATTGTTTTTTGTTGTTGTTCTCCATTTCATTATTTCTGCTCTCATCTTTGTTATGCCTTTCTTTTTGCCTGCTTTGGGATTGGTTTGCTGTTCTTTTTCTAGCTTCTCTAGTTGTTCAGTTAGATCTTTGATTTAGCTCTTTCTTCTTTTTTAATATAG
>PVKH010038636.1:0-11294 GCA_004027955.1 Chaetophractus vellerosus | reverse complement strand
GAAAGAATAAATAAAATAACTCTTTTTAAAAATTATATTTTGGACTAAGTACAATATAAAACTTAAAACCCCAGCAACATTATTTCATTGCAGAATCAGTTATGCAATCTGCACTCTTGTGACTCCAATAAAATTTAACATTCTAACCATGAAAATTCAACTGATCAGAATTCAACAATGCCCAGGTAACTCCCAAGTCACATACTCAGAGTTGCTTGTAAGAACAGTCATAAGTATCTTTTTAAAGAAATTTAAAAATTTTTTTAAAAAGAACAGTCATAACGCAGGGACTGCTCAGAATACACTTTGGGTGGAGTGTACAGGACATGGGACTGTATAACACAATGAACCATGTGGTGGATGACGGATTGTGGTTCACAGTACAAATATGAGAGTGTTCTCTCATGAACTATGACAAATGCACATTACTAATACATGGTGTTAATAATAGGGTGGTTTATGGAAAAATCACCAAATGTAAACTTTGGACCATAGTTAGCAGTAACATTTTGATGATGTTCTTTAATTTGTAACAAATGTTCCACAACAGTGCAGGGTATTGGTGGTGGCTTGATGCATGGTAACTCTGCACATTATTCATGATTGTTTTGTAAGCACACAACTTCTCTAATAAAAATTGAAAAATAAAAATAACTCAGGGACTAAATGGCAGAAAGAAGTGTCTAGAAGTTAAGACTGTGTAGCCTTGGACTGGGACTGCCTGGGTTCACATTCCACTTTTACCACCTTGACTGTCCTTTAACCTGCATGGCTCTCAGGTTCTTCATCTACAAAGTGAGAATAATAATAGCAAGTGCCCCCCATTGGTTTATTGTGAGGATTGAGATAACTTATAAATAGTACTTAGCACAGTGCCTGGCACCAATGAGCACTCATTAATGTTAGCTGCTGTTAGTATTATTTACAGGCAACATAGAATAAATGGAAATGTGAGTTGCTTAGAGAGTAAAACTAAAATAATTAGGCCTTTAGTATCATTATCCATTAATGAGAGAGAAGCGGTAAGATCAGTGCCTAAACAATCCCAGCATGGATCTACAAAAAGCTACCTGAGGCCAGCAAAGCTGTTAACTGTCTGGATGCATTAGCCATAAAGAAAGGGAGCACGTGGCTGGAAAGGAAGTCAGGCAGGCATGGAAGCACAGAGAACCAGAGGCAGCAGGCAGGCGGCGGCAATGAGAATCCTCTACTGTCCACAGGAGATGGTATCACGGCCAACCGGCGCTGAGGACGCAGTCCTAGTGGCAAGGCTGTCTGCAGTGGAGAAGCCCTCCATGATCAGGCTCCCACTTCCCACACGGCGTGACTCCATAAACTGACATTCCAGGTCTGCCTTAGTCCCAGATACCTTTTAGTTGTGAGAGTCAGTCTCGCAGGGCCCGATGGCCCCAGGTAAGATCAGAGTGGGTCCCCAGACCTTGCAGAAGGAGGCCTTTGCTCTTGATTTTCTCTTGGAGAGCTCCGCCATGCCATCTCTTCGCATTTCTACAGTTCATAACAGAACTGATAAGGTATAGCTGGGACCTGATTCCAGGTTTGCCATGCCTGACTCCAATAGGAGTCTTCCCTATGGCTTGAGCATCAATTCCCTAACCTTATTCAAAGGCATTTGAAGGGGAGAATGAGAGAGCCAGTCAATGCCCTAAAACTCAAATGTATGCTGAACAAAGGCAACTGTTCTGCCATTTACACCAAAAACAGAACAGCAAACTAATGTGTGATTCAGTTACAGAGCTAATGCTATCGCACTGCCAAATGTAATTGCTGGCCAGCATCAAAAGCCCACAATGAGAAGCTTGGCCAAAGGAGTGGGCTCTCGGCGACCCCTAGTGGTTGGCTTTTGTCATTGCATGGCTGGTTAAAAAAAAAAACGTGTAAAGGGGGCTGTGACTTATAGAAAAACATGCTTAATCACAACTTTACTCATTCCAAATGTGTGCTCACTAGATGCAACTGGAGTTTACATCTGGAGTTTACATTTCTCTGCAGAAATGTTTGTTTCGGTGTTAAAAAAAATATGCATCTCTTTAGAAAAGCAAATATGAAAACACAGGATGACTATGAAATTACTTGGACAAGATTATTTTTTAAATAAAATAATTTTATTAGAAATTTTTTAAAAGGATAAATTCCTCTGGTAGATTTTAAATACATTGATAATACAAAATTCTACATGCATGCAAATATTTAGAAATATTGTCATACAAATTCATACTGTAAACAAATATATCAAACATAGGCTTAAAAAACAAAATGCCCAGTGAGGTCAGGGTTTTGTCTATTTTGGGCATCACTGAAAATCGAGAGTTAACACAGTGCCTGGCACAGATGAAAGCACTCAATAAACGTGTTGAATGGAGCTGAATTGAAGGGTTCCAGAAAATACACACATACACACACAAAAAAAAAAATCCAGAGAGTGAGACTAAATTTGAATCCTCCATGTCTCACTAGAGTGGAAATCTAGTGAGACCTGGTGCAGAAGAAATCAGGAGGCGGAGATTAGAACTGGTCTAGGGAGTGGACAAGGGCCAGAGTGCAGCTCTTCTGCGTGTGGTCTCAGGTACCCACCTCATTGTTCCTGGTAATGTGGAGCCTTCTCCAATTGAGGGATGTGTGTTCACCACGTCTCAAGCAGAAAAGTCTCTGATTACCTAGAGATGCGGGCCACAATCATTGTCTGTCCATCAAAAGAAGAGCAGTACCTTCAAAAATTGCCCCTTCTAGAACTTCAAATACAGCTACCAGGGGGGAAAAATTTGCCTTCTCAGGGTCCCATTTCTTGGCCTTTACGGTACAATTATAATACCATTTAGGGTGGATGGAATTGTGCACCCATTTGGATACCTTAGTTTTGGTCCGTATTCTGGTGGGTGTGGACCCATTGTAAATAAGATCTCTTCAAGATGTTACTTCAGTTAAGGTGTAGCCCAATTGAATCAGGTTGGCTTTAATGTGGATTACTGGAGTCTTTTATAAGTGGAATGACATTCAGACACAGAGAGAGAAAGCCATGAGGAGCAGCCAGAAGCTGGAAATCCACGGAACCCAGAAGAGTTAATAAGACACTGCCATGTACATTACCACGTGATGGAAAAGCCAAGGATACCCAAAGATTGCTAGCCAGCCAGAAGACACTAACCCTGGGAGAAAACAAGCCTTAAGCCTTCTATGCCCTAAAACTGTGAGCCAATAAATTCTTCTTATTAAGCCAACCCATTGTATGGTATTTGTTTTAACAACTGGGAAACTAAAACACCATTCCTTCAGAAGCCATTTTATTCCGTATTTTCCCACTTCAGCTGGGAAATAAAGCAAAATAATGTAAACCTTGTGCCCGGAGTTTTAGTTTTGGGTCCTTCTCCAGAGTGGTTTCTCTCTGTTGTCTTCAAACAGCCAGTCCTATTTATCTACTTCTCTAGTTCTAGAATACAGTGGATGATATCATGTCTAATTCACCCTGAGACCATGCTTCCTGAAAAGCAGTGAAACTTCTTATGAATTGTAAAATGGTCAAAATTTTTATGTATCCCCTTGTTGTTCATTCATTAAATAATACAAAATCATAAATTGTGTTAATACTACACTAGTGCATAAAATAAATGGCTAGAAGAGAAGCCACTGTCTCAATAATGCCAATTGTTTCTGTATGTTGTTTACTTTCTTACATAAATAAAGATTTTGCTTTATGAAGTTATCTTGAATGGGAACAGTCTTGGGCACCAAGCTCCAAGGGAGATATTAGAGCAGAGTGATTCAGAGCACTGGATTGCAAGATAAAGGTGATATTAAATCAGCAAGAAATGGGGAATGAACTGAGGAACAGAAGAGTGAGGCAGTGAGCAGTTGAGGTCCTTGAAGCCAGCCTGGTGAAGCATCCTCCAACCCTTTCCAGGCCTAGAGGTAGACTGAGAAGGTTCAGCTGAAGGAGTGGTGTCTGCAGGGCTTGGTGGGGTGCGGAAACAAAGGCAGGGGGCTGCTTATTTCACTCCCCATGAGTTTGGATACAAGAGGCCTGCAGCTCTTGCCCATTTAATTCAAGGGCAGGGTGCGCTTGTGACTCAGGAAAAGGACCTGAGCTATTCAAGGCTCTATCTCTATTTTCCAGTAATGGTAGCAATCACATGTGGCTGCTGAGCACTCGAAATAGGGTGAGTCTGAATTGAGATGTGTGCTGTAAGTTTAAAATACATACTGGGTTTTGAAGATTTCATATAAAAAAAAGAATGTAAAATATCTCAATTATTTTTATAGCTGTTACATGTTGAAATATTTGTATTTTGACTATGTCAGGTTAAATCAAATCTATTAAATTAATTTTTTTTTTAAATGCCCCTTGGTTGGATCCTGCTTCCATCATTTAGGAGTTGTTTCATCTTGGGCAAGTTATTTAACCTTTTTAAGCCACTCTCTTTAGAAATTAATGTTCCATTTCCTGCCAGTAAAATGGTATTAATAATGTAAGTCTTGTGAGATAGCTGTGAGAATTAAATTAATTACCATATATAAAATGCTTGGAGCAGTGCCTAACACAGAATAAGCATTCAATAAATATTAGCTTTTATACCAAAAATAGTTCATCAGTTGGCTGTAAACCAGAAGTACTTACCTGTTTGAAACTAACACAATCAACGTTCATACTGAAAAACAGTGAAATTCAAATCTGGTAGCAAATGAACAGGAATTTGAAAGGAAAGTGAATGACATATCTTCAACTACAGGATAAGGCCTTTTAACAGATAAGATGGTTCTAGCCACCACCCCCTTCCCCCGCCATTAAGACTTAACAACTAGCTACAGTTTCTTTTTAATTTCACTGCTAATATTTTTGCAGAAATTACCTTGGTCACTGGAGGGTGCTCAGAGTCTCCCATTATCACTTTTATGTGATAATAAAAACAAATGACACAAAGAAGGAACATTACAAAATCTCCAACAGCACAACTGATACACTCTTCAAAAGTAATTTGGCCATATATAGCACAAAGGTTTAAAGTATGTATATTCTTTGATCTTAGATAAATTCTAACAATTTATCTAAGAAAATTATGATGAAAGGAATCAATGAAGTTTTTCAGAGCTGTTTATCATAGTATTATTTTTAAAAGAAAACTATTGTGGGAAGCGAATGTAGCTCAAGTGATTTGGGCATCCATCTACCATATGAGAGGACCCGGGTTCAATCCCCAGGACCTCCTAGTAGAAAGGTGAGCAGGCAAGCCTGGCCCACGTGGCAAACCACGCAGCCAGATGATGACACAACAAAAGAGACACAGAGTAGAGTCAAGGTGAGATGTGCCAGAAACCAGGAACTGAGGTGGCGCGAGTGATAGGGTGCCTCTCTCCCACATCGGACGTCCCTAGGATTGAAGCCTGGAGGAGAGAAATGAGAAGAGAAGGCAAGAAATGACACAGAAGATCACCAGTGAATGGTCACAGACAATAAGCTGGCAGCGGGGCTAATAAAGCTTCTTTTAAAAATATATTGTAAATAATCTTAAAATTTAATAATTGGAAATTGATTAAATAAATGAAGATATATCAACAGTACAGAATTAATAATATAAAAGAACAGTAATAGAAGTAGATGACATAATATATGAATTTCAAAATAAAGATTGCTAAATCTCATTTCAAAATACCTGTACAGTTTGATACCAATTTTAATACATATAAAAATATATTTGGGAGACACACATTGAAACATTGACAAGCACTTCCTTTAGGTAGTCAGCTTGAAGGGTTTTTTCTCTTTTGCTCATTAGACATTTCCCAATTTTTCCATAATGAACATGGATTGCTTTTACAATGAGAAAAAATGCTATTTTAAAATATTAATAATTATAAGGGTCTACAAAGAGTACCCATCTTCCTACCCACTATATGACCATCCTGATGACTGTGTCATTACCTCATTGGCCACCCTCTTCACCTCAGGACACAGTTAAAACCCTTTTAAATGCAAAGAATTAGGCCCTTATAACGCAGCCTTCTCATCAACCCCTCCGTTTTCCAGCTCCCTCCCCACAAGCAATCATACTGAATGCCTTGGCAGTTCCCTATAGAGAAACACCACACTTTCTCATCCCCTGTGTTTTATTTACACCTGCCCTTCATCCTACAAGAAATATCCTCTCCACCCAGCTACTTTCCATTCACTCAAAAGCTTTAGTTAGGGAGCAGATGTGGCTCAAGCAGTTGAGCACCTGCCTCCCACAGGGGAGGTCCCAGGTTCGGTTCCTGGTGTCTCCTAAAGAAAAACAAACAGACAACAAGCAAAAAAACAATGAGCAGACAATGAGCAAAAACAAACAAGCAAATAATGAGCTAACGACGAGGAAGCCAACTCAGGGGAGCCAATGTGTCTCAGTGGTTGAGTGCCGGCCTCCCATATAAGAGGTCCCAAGTTCAATCCCTAGTCCCAGTACCACAAAAAAAAAAAAAACTAGTTAACCCAAGAAACACCAGACAGGCCTCCCCTGCCTGTTCCTAAGCATTCGCATAGCATCTTGTGCATTCTTTTATCAAAACATAAAATGCCTGTATTATAGATTTTAGTTTCCAACTTAGCTGTGTGAATCATTTTCTCAGTAAGTGTATATTGCATCCATTATTGGCCTCCATGCTTATCCTCATGTAGCTGCCTAAAATGCTTCTCAGCTCAGCCACATCTCCCCTCACCCATATCCTTCAAAATTCTATTCAGGTGTCATCTCCAACAAGAATACCCCCACCTTTCAGGTTGAGCTAGGTGTACCCCTCATGTTCTCTTAGCCTTTTGAATAGACCTCTACTGTTGAACTCAACCACACTGTTTTGAAAGTATTGGTTCAGGTAACTGAGAGTTCCTCAAAAGGAGAAAATGTGTCTGAATCATTCCAGTGAGTCCAGTGTCTAGCATGGTATCAGTGTCAGGTCAGGGCAAGCACCAATCATAGTTATTTGACCTAAACACCTGCCCTTAAAGTTTTCCAAATGTTCTAGCTATAATGTATAAAGCTCTGTGGTTTCAACCAAGATCTTGGGGGGGGGGGAATTCTTGTTCTATCCTGTGGTAAGGTGGCCCCCAATGATCCCCTCCTCCTGGTATTCACCCCTTTGTGTAGCACTCTCATGCATTGTTCCAGGTTTAGTCTGTATGACCAGCGTATATGACAGAAGCCGTGTGATGTGGGTTGAATTGTGTACCCCAGTTTGGACGTGCTCTTGGTCTTGGTCCACATTCTGGTGGGTGTAGACGCATTGTAAATAGATCTCTTCAAGATGTTACTTCATTTAAGAGGTTGTCCAACTAAATCAGGTTGGGCTTTAATCCAGATTACTGGAGTCCTTTATAAGCAGAGTGAAAGTCAGACGGAGAGAGAAGCCACCGAGAGCAGTCAGAAGCTGGAAGTTGGTGAAACCCCAAGAAGAAAGGAGAAGATGCTGCCTTGTGCATTACCATGTAAAGGAAAAACCAAGGAGCTAGCCATAAAATACTGATCCTAGGAGGAACAAACCTTCTAGGCTCTGAAATTGTAAGTCAATAAATTCCTGTGGTTAAGCCAACCCATTTTATGGTGTTTGTTTTAACAGCCAGGAAACTAAAACATAGAGGTTTAGCTTACAAGATCAGATCATAAAAAGACTAGAGCTTCCATTTTGGGCAAGCTCTGTCTTTCTTGCTCAACTCATGCTCGGGGAAGCCGTTTGGCACATCATATGAGCAGCCCTGTGAAGAGGTCAATGTGGCAAAGAAATGAAGCCTCCTGCCAATAGCCATGTGAGTGAGCTTATAATCAGATCCTCCAGCTTTTTCAGATGACAGCAGCCCCAGTAGATCACAAACTCATGAGAAACTCTGAGCCAGAACCACCCAACTAAACTGCTCCCAGATACCTAACCTTTAGATGAGATAATAAATGTTTCTTGGTTAAGCTGCTTATGGAGTAATTTGTTACACAGCAATAGACAACAAATACATACTCCTAATCACTCCTCTAGTAAATCTCTTGGTAGAAATTGGATTCAGCCAATTTTTCACCCAAATATGACTAAGCATATAAATTAGGCACCTGCATTTTGCCACAATGTCAACTTTGCAACATATTTTTCTAATATGGAGAAAATATGACTTTCTCTTAATTAATCCAGCAGAATAATATTTCAAGTACATGTTAGAGCAGTGCTTCTCTAACTGTAATGTGCATATGAATCACCTGGAGATCTTATTAAAATGCACTTTCTGATTTTGCAGTTCTTGGGTAGGGCCCAAGATTCTGCATTTCTAATGGGCTCCTAGGGGATGCCAATACTACCAGTCTGGGGACCACACTTTGAGTCATGAGGTATTAGAGAAAAGAGCTACTTGTTTATGCTAAGCAGATCTTATAATATCTAAGTTTAGAGAGAGTAAAAAATGTTATTCATTCATTACCCCCAACTACTTAGACTTCAACCAATAGCTCAGGGAAAAGAACAGTAGAGGAAGAGTCCATTATTTTCATCTTCAAAAATTAATACTCTGCATAGAAAAAGACACTGTAAGTAAACTTAAAGACCAGGAGAAAATATTTGCAAAATATATAGTCAAAAGACCAACGTTGAGAAGCAGATATGGCTCAACCAGTTGGGTGCCCGCCTACCACATGGGAGGTCCCAGGTTAAGGTTCTAAAAAGAAGATGAGCAGACACCACCCCCACCTCAACGAGTCAGACACCACCCCCAGAGCAGATGCCACAAGCCAGCAGATGCCGCAGCCTGTGGGAAGCACATATGGCTCAGAATATTGGGCACTCACCTCTCATATAGGAGGGCCTGGTTTTGGTTCCTGGTGCCTCCTGGAGAAGGCAAGCAAACAGTGAGCAGATAGGCAAGAGAACCATCTCCAGGAGGAGAAGATAAAAAAAAGAAAAGTAAATAAATCTTTTTTTAAAAAAAGGCTAATGTTCATACTATATAAAGATATTCTTCAAATAAAGAAAAGGAAAACCCTAATAAATACAAGGGCAAACAGTATAAATCTTGCCGGTAAACATAAAAAAGATGCTCAGACTGATTAAAAGTCAAAGAAATTAAAATTAAATCTGGAAGCAGATGTAACTCAAGTGGTTGAGTGCCTGCTTCCCATGTGCAAGGTCCTGTACCTCCTAAAAAAAAAATTAAATCAAAGTCACAATCTATCAGTTTGACAAAAATGAATAAGATTGAAAATATTCACTGTTGATGAGACATCTGGACTTTGTTGTCCAGACTTCCACTTCCATCAGTGATGGAGTAACAGGGACTGAATTTATCCCCTTTCCTTAAACAACTAGAAAACCAGAAAATCGATTTCAAACATTGGACAATAGACAATGCAGATCAGTGATCCCTGACAGAAGGTAAACAACCAAAGTGAGCCCTAAGATTATCCCAGTTTAGTGCCTAAAACAAGTTTCTAGGTCACGGTGCAGACAGGGGAGGCACAAAGAGAGTAGTTTGGTTTTGTTTATGTTTTAGTCTCACTGATTTGAAGGAACAGAGCTTGGAGTTTGACAAAGCCAAGACACCTAGAATTCGTGGGACAAAATACTGCGAAGAAGAAAATTGTGGGAAGATGGCAGAGTAGGAAGATTCAGGAAACAGTCCCTCCACCAAAACAGCTATTGAACTGTCCAGAACTGTCTGAATCAACTATTTTGGAATTCTGAAGTCTAGTGGAACACAGTGCGGCATCCAGAGAAGAGCTGGTTAAAGAGGCCAGTAAATTGCAGTAAATACTAGTGAATTTCACCCTCCACATAGCAGCTACCTTCTCCATCCTCCAACCTCCATCCACATGTCAGGCAGCAGTGAGGAATGCAGGGTTAGCACTACAGAGTGGGCTAAAAAGACCTAATCCTCCAAAATCTGATGGTGTGTGGTCTGATCACTGATCACTGGTCATGGCCTTGGATCAGCTACTTCATGTCACTGGGGGCCAGCTATGAGGGTAGGCATTGTCCCAACCCCCTCAAGAAAAATGTGGTTGAGGATTCTTAAAGAGGCATCATCTATTTTTCCCTCATCTTGACAGTTTCCATGTCCCATTTGAGAGCAAAATAAGTTTGGAAAAGTCACAAATTGATGGCTTCAGCCCTCAACAACAACAACAAATAACCTTGCAATCCCAGAGTAGGATAATTAGATTTCTAGACTTACATTAACATAATATTCAGAAAGATCAGTTCTCAACAGAAAATATCAAAGCACATGAAGAAACAGGAAAATATGGGCCATTCACAGGAAAAGAAAATAATAATTTTCCAGAAACCATCCCTAAGGAAGCTCATACATTGGAAGAATTAGTCAAAGACATTAAATCAACTGTCTTAAATATGTATGATGAGCTAAAAGAATCTATACATATAAAGAGCTAAAGAAAATTAGAAAAATTTTGTCTAAACAAAATGAAGAGATGGGAATTATAAAAAGGAAGCAAATAGAAATTTTTGGAAGCAAAGTGCATTAATTGAAGTGAAAAACTCATTAGACAGAGTCTATAGCAAATTTGAATAGAGAAAAGTATCAGTGAACTTGAAGACAAGACAATTGAAATTATTCAGTGTGAAAAGTAGAAAGAAAAAATAATGAAGAACAATGAAGAGAGTCTGAGAAACACCTTTAAACACACCAACATAAGTATCATTGGCATCCCAGAAAGGCAAGAGAGAAAGAAAGGGGTAGAAAAAGTATTTGAAGAAATAACGGCCAAAAACTTCTGATGAAAGACATGAATATAAGCACCCAGGAGGCTCAACAAACTCCAAGCAGGACAGGCTCTAGATCTCCACCAAGACTTATAACAAAACTCAAAATCCAGAGACAAAGAGAGGATATTTTTTAACGAATCAATTTTATTGTTACATATTAATAAAGCATAAACCCATCCAAAGAGTACAGTCAATGGTATTCAGTGTAATCACATATTTGCGCATTCATCATCCCAGTCATTTCCAGGATACTTTCATTTCCAATAATAATAATAAATTAAAAACAAACAGGGGCCGGCTGTATAGCCCGGTTGGTAGGGCGCCAGTTTGCCACATGGGAGGCCCTGGGCTCGGTCCCCGGGCCTCCTTGAATGGGTGGACCTCCTTGAAAAAGCAAGACAACGCGGGTGGAGCACGCCGCCACGTGCAAAGGCAAGCCCCCGCGAGCAAGAGCGAGCCCCCACGAGCAGGCGGGCCGCCGCGCTGGTGAGCTGACAAGCAGACACAGAGGAACGCAGAGAAAGATGAACACAGCAAGAGCAAGCAAAAACAAATCTTAA
>PVKH010038635.1:0-11299 GCA_004027955.1 Chaetophractus vellerosus | reverse complement strand
AGTAAGTTGAGAAGATGAAGTAGAAACAGTAAAGGGCACTGAGAAGAAGCTACTAGTGAGTAGGAGGAAAACCAAGTAAGTGTGATGTCCTAGAAACCAAATGAAGACATTGTTTCAAGGAGGAAAGTGATCATCTGTGCCAAAAACTATTGATTGTTATAGATCTACTAAGATTCTATTTTGAGCAGTTAGAGATTCTCCAATATCTGCATTTTACATATTAAAAAGGGAGAAATTATTACAATGTAAACATTATTAAAACAAACACTTTCCCTCTAAGAAGGGAGTACAATGATTTTTCCATTATAATTCTTCATGGAAAATATCAGTGAGAATCTATATTAGTTTGGACCTTTTACATGATGGACTATGTGGGGTGGCTTGGTATAGTTTGGGTCAAATAGTATTTATTGTAATAAATACTGATTTATTTGAGTTGGGTCAAAATACAGTACAGATTAATAATTTAATCTTAGTTCCCTCAGGTTGCCATAACAAAGTACCACAAACTGGAGAGTTAAAACATTAGAAATATGTTGTCTCACAGTCCTGGAGCCTAGATGTTCAAAATCAAGGTGTCAGTAGGACCTGCTCCACCTGAAACTTGGAGGCAGGAATCCGTCTTTGCCTCTTCTACCTTCTGGTGTTTGCTGACAGTTGTTGGTATTCTTTGGTGAGAAGCAGATGTATCACTGTACTCTCTGCCTCCTCCATCTTCACATGGCCTTCTTCCCTCTGCCTTTGTCTATGTGTCCAACTTTCCTCTTCTTATAAGAGTAATCATAATATTGGATTAGGGCCCACTCTAATCCAGTTTGTTCTAATGACTCAATTTAATGACTAATTTTAAAGATCTTATTTTCAAATAAGATCACATTCATGGGACTGGATGTTAAGACGTCAACATATCTCTTTGGGGTACATAACTCAACGTTTAACAATACATTAATAGCATAACCTTTAAAATTTGACAAAAGTACAAGTGATTTCTTCCTACCTAAGCAATAGATGTAGAAGATGCTGGCCATGTCTACAAATCCAATAATGTGCTTCTGGTTCTCTGAACTTATTTTTGTACCCTGTACATTCTGAAAAAGAATTATTCATTTGCAAGTGTCTGAAATTCATGAAGCAAATGGGATATTTTACTGGGTGATCTGTGAAACCAGTTCAAAAATTCTAAGAGCAATGCTTATATCAGTGTTCTGTATTAAGCCAATTTGGATGGAGTGGGGACTTGGCAGTCCTTCAAATAAACTGGATTAACCCCACTGTCATTTCTCTTAGGGGAAAGGCAGCTCAGCTCTTTAGAGCATATAGGTCATCAGCAAAAGTTAGATTATAAGTCTTCAAGTCACGATCATTCTATGGAGTGATAGAATTGAATGTGATTTAGGCTTAAGAGTGAGGGCAATGCATTTTTAGTTAAAAGCCATGAAAATCAGCACTATTTCATACAGTTTAAATAGACTGCTCTCTTTGGTTCAATATAGAAATTCACTTGGTTTAGTTTCCTTGAGTTCAGAGGTACTAAAAAGATATACATTTTTCTACACATTCAATCAATTTTGGAAGTGCCTATAATTTGTAAAACTATTTTTTATTTAAATTGCATACCTTACTAATTTTTCACTGCCAATTTCAGAGAGAAATACTATAACCCAAATACTCCCCTATCTGTCGTAAGACTCCACAAAGAAAGCGTGAGATGACATGAAGCTAGGGTGCTCTTTTGACTTTTGGATTCTTTTGTAATATTCCAAAGAACCTCTAAAATTGGGCAGAATCTCTGAAAATTTTAGACTAGAAGATTCGTCCTCAATAGGTACTCCTTTGTTATTAGTATATTTCAAATTACAGCCTATTTGGGGAATATTCCAGAAGCTTGCCTCATTAAAGGACTTTTCTTCATAGTTGAAAGTAGGGGTAGATTGGTTTTGTCAAAATTGCCTGAGAATAAAGTTATATTTGGAGTAAAGTACCTGTGAAGTATTCACTGTTGGAGTAGGCTGAGGACTTCCCAGGTAGATACTCGAGATATAGATTAGCAAGACTAGATTAGCTAGCACCTGAGATTCTGGAAAAGGCTCACAGGCATATTTGCCACCTTAGTTTTTGGAAGCAGGGTGTTTGCTCTGCAAGTAACAGGATGAACACAGAGCGAGGTACCTGCTTAAAAAGACAAAAACAGTTACTTGGGTATGTGAACTAAGCAGCTTGGGTTGAGCTAGAAAATGTCCCTTCAGCATAAGGGTTTTTGAGGTGCTGCAGGTGTTCAGGCCTTATAATTATACATGTTCTCCTTTCTCTAGTGTCATAATCTCCATTCTTCCAAGTTAGGCAGGAAACCATCTTGTATTTGGGCTCTGATGTACTTGTGAACATGGTCTTGTTTAGAAACGTGTTATTAAATGCTCATTTGTTTCTGGAGCCTGGGATTTCTCCTGGGGGCCGAAGGGAAACCCAGGCTTGGTGTATCCCTTGGCCCTGTGAGGTTTCCCACTTATCCAACGAGTATCCCCATGCCCCAAGGGGTGTATTGTTAAATAGCCAATAGAGAATACCTTGACAGGTAGAGAGAGAGACTATGGAAAAAAGGAAAAAGTTGTCTATCTTTAGCCACCCCCTTTTCTTCTTTTCGAATAAGGCCTCTTGCATTTTCATTTTGCACTTGGCCCGGCAAATTATGTAACTAGCCTTGATTGCAAGCGCTATAAATTCATGGTTAGAAAACCTCAGCTGGCTTCTCAGCACAGCCAGTCGTTCCTGCCTGTTTCTGTAGCCAGCTGTCTCTCCCACTGTCTCGTTCACAGTGGTTAAATGTTTCCTACTCTTTTCAAATTTATGCACCTTCTGCCTCCACCTTTGCCTCGGCAATGACTTTACCTCTTACTTTACAGAAAAAAGTAGAAGTCATCAGATGAACTGGCCCCCAGGATTCTTTCCCGTGTTTCTCCTGCCCCTTCCTTACCTCTTGTTACCTGGGAGGAGGTGTGCTTCTTGCCATCTAATGTGCCTCCCTCTCCCTGAACCCTGGATTCCATCCGTTCCTACCTTTCCAGGACTGAGCCTAACTCTCCTGCCCCTCTCAAGAGGAAGCAGGAAGTCTGGAGACATTACCTGCACCTGGATCCCAGCTTGTCGCTTACCAGTTGTGCAGGTGGGCATGTCTCTTAACTCATCCATGCCTCAGTTTCCCTATCTGAAGATTGGGGTAGTAATAGTACTTATTTCACTATGTGTTATGCAGATGAAATAAGTTAATATTGGTAAAGTGAATAGAAGAGGGTTGGCAGATCATAAATGCTCTATATAAATTTTTAAAAATAAAATTAAACTCTTTTCTTCATCTTCAAACATTTCTTGAGTCCTTTAACATTATCCATTCTCTCCTATCTTAAAAATCTCTCTCCCTTGGCCCCCTTCAACTCCTTCCAGCTGTAGCTCCATTTCTTTCCTCCCTCCACTGCTAGATTTCTTTGGTGTTATCAACATGCATGGTTTCCACTTCCTCACTGCACACTTACTCAACTCACAATAGTGTGGTTCTGCCTCAGCATCTACTCAAATTGAGCTTGCTGTGAAAATCAATGCCTTCAGGGCACTAAACTCAATATTCATATATCATTTGATCTTTTCTCTGCACTTGAGATATCTGGCCACTTCTTGAAATTATCTTTTCCCTTGTCTTCCAGGATGATGTCTTCTCTTGTTTTCTCCTCCTTCTCTACAAGTTCCTTCTCAGTGTCCTTTGGAAAGATCTCTCTCTTTGTTCATTACTTAAATGTAGGTTCTTCTCTGAAGGTTCTCTCCCTCTTTCCTTCCCACTTGACGCACTCCTGGAAGGATTCCATCCAGCCACTGCCATAGCTTTGATAACCATTGATAGGATCATGATGCCTACATCTATGATGACCATCCAGACAGCTCTCCTGAGTCCCAGATTAATTTATGCAACTGCCTCCTGGTCATTGCCACTTAGATGTCCCAGAGACATCTCCAAATCAGCATGTCTAAAGCTGAACTGATCATTTCCTCTCCATATACTCCAATCTGCTCAACACTTAGGGTTCAAGTTTTTCTCTTGCCTGCAGGATCAACTCATTCTCTTTTATATCTTTCATATCTTCTGTGATTGGGCTCATGCCTGCCACTCCAGCCTTTTCTCTTGCCAGGAGCCATCTTCACCAAAATGTGCTGCTTGCACTGCTTTAAAAATATTGTGCTCATGCTTCACTGCCCTGTTCATGTCGCCACTCCTTTTCCTAGTTTTAAGGTAAATGCTACTTATCTTTTAATTCTCAGTTCAAGGATCAGATCCTCTGTGAAATTTTTGTAATTGTGCACAAATTTTGATGGACAAGAGGAGTGTCACTTAGATATTTTTCTATACTTCATTCAATTTCTGCCTTTGTGCTCCATTCTTCCAGGCTGGAGGAAAACTTAATCACAGTCCTTCTTGGAGTTCTCTTCCCTCTCTGTAGTTATTTCACCATTTTGGGGTATGACCTGGTTACCTCAAATTACTGATAAGTTGATTCTGCCCATGTAGCCCCATTAGATCCAGCAGCTCTCTGATGCTTCCATGCCCCAATTGGGGCATAGAGATTTTGATCCAATTCTCAGTGCTTCCTGACTATAGACTCATCACCAATCCTTCCTCTATGGGGTTCTCATCCTCGCTAGCAGTAGTACGACCAAAATCTTGATTGTTCCTGCAGTTCTCAGATCCGCAGACCACTGTGCTTTTCTACTCTCAGTCTTGCTCTTACTCATCTTATATATAGACTTAGAGTATAGACTCTGAAAACCCTCTCAGTCAGTCTTAGGCATAGGTTGAAAACCCAAATGCCAACAAGGGCATAGCAGGTATTGTAAAACTGTGAAGCAGGTGAGCATAAGAGGGAGTGATGGGGATTGGGTCCATAGAAAGAGGCATCCCCTACTCAGCTCCAGTTCATGGAATGCCAGAGTTTGGAGAAGTTCCAGATTTTCAAGAGGAGCTGGTAATTTGGAGTCTTATATGAACCTGGCCTATTTCTCATGTTAGCAACTAGCTTCTAGGAATATTGCAAACAAATTATGTCGATGGACTGTATCAGCACCCCATGCCTAGCCTGCTGGCTTATGACCTTAGTCCTAAGCATTTAGGCTTTTATATAAGGTACTTTTGCTTACAGGAAGAGAGAGTTGGAGGGAACTATCAGGGAGCATTAATATTTCAAAGTATTACCCTGCTATACCTTTTCTGACTCTCTTCACCACTGCCAACCCAAATCAAAGTGATAAACCCTCACCTTTTGGTCCATGCTGGTCTCTGGGCAGAGATCTCTCAGAGCACCCAGCATTACTACTTTGTGCCAGTAGTAGCCTTTTCTCCCCTTCTATTTATTTATTTATTTATTTATTTATTTATTTATTTATTTTTAGTAGTAGCGTTTTGTTTTCATCTTGTTTGTGTACACATCTCTCTCACCTTGCTAAATCTCTTGGGGCAGAACTCCTTTGTATTAATTTTTTTTTTTAGGTATGGGGGGCTGAAGAATGAACCTGGGACCTCGTAGGTGCGAAGCCGGTGTTCAACCACTGAGCCTCATAAACTCCCGTGGCTTGGTTTTATTGTTTGTTTTGCTTGTTGTTTGCTTTTATTTTTTAGAGGCACCGGGAACCAAACCTGGGACCTCCCATGTGGGAAGCAGGCGCTTAACCGCTTGAGCCACATCCGCTCCTTTCCTTTACTAATTTTTGTTTCCCTACTGCATAGTCCAAGGATTGTCATGTAATATAAACTCTGGGTAGGGATTGGAAGGCAGAAAGGGAAAAGGTCCCTCTAGGACAGAGAGAAACACATGCAAGGGCAGAGAGTCATAAACCACCAGGCTGTGCTTGCTGTTTTGAAAATTCTTCTGGTGGTTTAGTTTTCTAAGAGTATAAAATAATAGTGGGGAATGAATAGAAGGGATAGCAAGATGTGCAAAGGTTTTATAGACTGTTTTAGCAACTTGTACTTAATCTGTAGGTGATAGGGAATCCTCGAACTTAATTTTTATAAAAGAATTAAATATATTTCTTATTGGAAGACAGATTAAAGGGGGTATATTTAGTTGTCATTTGCTTCCATGGCACCTCAGCCTGGTTGAATGCCCTCCTGAATTTTGATAATTTCCTAAGTTGTGAATTTTATGTTCCTGAACTTCAAATCAGAACAGTCACTTTCTTAGGCTCCCTTGAGTACGGGTGTGTGGCCAACACTTCACCATTCAGATGCACTTCTGAGAGGCTTAGATTTGGAACCAAGCAAGCTGAGGAGGTGGCTGATCATGGGGAAACTGATCTCGTGGCAAGCATGGAGGCAGTGGTATCTGGCTGTTTGGAAGCAGGGTGGTAGAGTTCTGTTCCCAGCATCACAAGTGTCAGGGGTGTGGGGGCACCGGAGCTATTGCCAGTGCAGCTCCTGTGGTATGTTTGAGCATTGTTCCTAGATGTACCAACCTTCAGAGCTGGATCTCTAGCCCCTCTGGAAATTCTGTGAGCTACCCAATGTGTGAAGATTCTGTTGCTTGCAACTAAAAACACTGACTGATACAAGCTGATATCAAAGAATGTATTGCCATAGTTCCCATGAGAGTTGATTAGGGCTTGCATGTGGGTAAGCACAGAGATGGATATAGAACATAGATTTGAAAGAGGATAGGAAAGTTCTCTTATACAATTGTCATTGATTAGAAATGAAGGAGGAGGTTGAGGGAACGAGGGGAACAAATCAGGATAAAGCAAATACTGAGAGGAAAAGGAAGTAGGTTGAAGAACTTAATTCTGTGTGGTGTCAGTTCCCACAAAACCGGGTGAGGTCATTTCCCAAGAACTGCTGGCTTAGGAATGGGCTTGGTACTAGAGCACCTTCAAAAACAATTCTGACAATCACAGTGTTTAGCAGCCTGGGACTGGGAATGGAGGAAGTAAACCACTGGCAGGTCTTGGCATTTTAGGGAGGCAAGTAAATCCAAAAGGGGTTTGGTAGATTAGAAGAATAAGAAAGGGTTAAGTGTCCAAAGTAAGTTGCCCCTGTCAGTCATGTTCATGTCTGTATCCCCAGTCACTCAGTAACTGATGAAGGAATGAATGAATTGGATGTGAGAGAATGGGAGAGGTAAACAGATAGGAAGCTAGAAGCGGGAAGTACGGACTAGATGTTTGCTTTCTCTCATTTGCATAGTAAATGTAGGACTGCAGATGGCTTCGTGTTATTACAGCTGCTATCAACTTACATTGGCTGCACAACTCTATTGCCCTTGCCACAGAAAATGACCTTGAAGTATTGGAGAATTCTCTGGACTTGTTTTTGGAAGACTGTAGCAAAAGCAGGATTAATTCAAATGATTTAATATGCATTTAATATCTATGTATTTTAGGTTCATCAGATCCTTTCAAGGGCAACTTACACAACTTTTTAAAAGTCTGAATTTAGATTTAGAAGCTCTATAGACCTCTCATTATCACTGCCATGATGTCGTTTTATTATTTAGGCAGTACCAGCTTCTTTTCTACTTTTAATTAAGTTGCTTAACATTTTGGGACCTCTCTCTTCCTCCCTCTCCCCCTGCTTTCCACACTTTTAATAAAGGAAAGATGAAAGAAAGAGTGTCTTTTCTACCTAATAAATGACTTTACCTTTGCATCAGCATGTTTCCCCCGTTTAGTAATTTGTGAACACGTAACTGTTCTAACAGAAGTGCACAGCAGCATTCTGGAAGTCTATCTTAGATCACAAAGTCCCTCGTCACATTTAGGAGATCCCAAAAGACCAATGAAAAGTGCTGAGTGATTCGAATAAGAGCTGGTGTGGAAAGGCTAAATGGATTGGGCTCATTCATCCTGAATAATAAGGGAATATACTAAAGTACAATTAACTTATTTAGACAATGTGATCCATTGGAGAGAGAAATTATAACACCTTTAAATTTTTTCCTAATATGTAAACCTTAAAAAGACGTATTTATTTTAGGTGAGCTGAGGAAAGTCCTGGACGTGTCTGATTTTAAGGCTGTTTCAGGGTCCAACCAAGAGAGAGAAACCATGCAGAAAGTTGAACAGAGAAACTTTAAAAAAAATGTTTTTTACAGGATATTGGGGTAATATGTAAAGAGAACTCTAAAGCACACAGGAATAGCAGATATCAGATCAGTCACTATCCCTAGGGCTGAGATAGAGACCTCCAAGGAAGAGCTTCCCTTCTCTCGTTCCCCTGGCTGAGATCAAGACATTGTTGGAGAGGCTGCAGCTGTGGCTCACTGGATGGCTAAGTTGCTGTGGTGCCCATTTGCAAAACTGCCAACTGCTGCCTTCTGTAACTTGCTGCCAATCCACCCTCTAGGATGCCAGGGAAAGCTGGTGCTGGGGAGATGTCTCACCAGAGGCACTCTGCATAAAATCTTCTGGAGAGGGGTGCCAGGCTGTTGGGTGCTGCTGATTGCCATGCACCACAGGGGCTGGGCACTGGAAAAGCTGTGAGCGCTGTGAGCCAGGCCCCAAAGAAGCTCTAGGCGCTGCAGGAGCTGGGAGAAACTACCCGTGCTGTAGGAGGCTTCTGAGAAAGCGCATGAACCAGGAAAAGAATATCCCTTCCTCTTGAAATGTCTCTCTAGCACCTTCTATTGACAAAGTTTAATATTATACCACCTGGCCAAAAAAAAAAAACTCTTGGAAGCACCCAGATCCATTTTTGCAGAGCAGGCAATGAAGGGTGATTTTGGAGCTGAAAGACGTGCATTGATAACTGGCACAAGGGAAAGATATATATCAATTAAAGAAGTTGTAGGTTTATTGAAAAATTATGCAGAAAATCCAGAGTTCCCATATAACCCCCCCCCCATTATTAACACCTTGCATTACTATGGTACAGTGTGAAAGAATATTATTATAATTTTGCTATTAACTACAGTGTAGTCCATGGTTTACATTAGGACTCACTGTTTGTATTGTAGAGTTCTAAGGTTTTGGTTTTTAAAAAAATGTTTATTCTAGTAACATACATACAACCTAATTTTCCCTTTTAACCACAATCAAATATATAATCCAGTGGTGTTAATTACTTTCATGATGTTGTGCTCCCATCACCACCATCCATTACCAAAACTTTCCATCACCCCAAACAGAAATCCTGTACCAATTAAGCATTAACTCCCTGTTCCCCACCCCCATCCTGGCCTCTGGTAACCTGTATTCTAGTTCCTGACACAATTGAATTTGCATATTCTAATTATTTCAAATGAGTGAGATCATACAATACTTGTTCTCTTCTGTTTGGCTTATTTCACTCAACATGATGTCTTCAACATTCACCCATGTTGTCAAATGTGTCAGAACTTATTTCCCTTTTACAGTTGTATAAAATTCCATTGTATGTATATATATACCACATTTTCTTTACTCATTCATAGGTTGATGGACACTTGAGTTGCTTCCACCTTTTGGCAATTGTAAATAATGCTGCTTATGAATATTGGTGTGCAAATATCTGTCCAGTCTCTGCTTTCAATTCTTTTGGTATATATTGAGAAGTGGGATTGTCAGGTTATATGGTAATTTTATACTTAACTTTCTGTGGAAATGACAAACTGTTTTTCACAGTGGCTGTACCAATTTACATTCCTACCAACAATGGACAAGTGTTCCCTTTCCCCCACATTCTCTCTAATACTTGTCATTTTACATTGAAAAAAATTAGCCATTCTAGTGGGTATGAAATGGTATTTCATTGTGGTTTTTATTTGTCTATCCTCAGTACTAAAGATACTAAGCATCTTTTCATGTTGCTTATTGGCCATTTGTATAGTTTCTTTGGAGAACTATCTTTTTAAGTCCTTTGCCCATTTAAAAAATTGAATTGTTTGCCTTTCTTTGTTGAGTTGTAGAAGTTCTTTATATATTCTGGATAGTAAAACCTTATTGGATATGTGGTTTCCAAATATTTTCTCCCATTCTGTAAGTTGACTTTCTGTGTTCATGATAAAAGTCCAAAGATGCAAAAAATTTTAATTTTGATAAGGTTCCAGTTATCTAATTTTTCTTCTATTGCTTATACTTTGAGTGTAAAACCTCAGGAAATTTTGCCCAACACAAGTACTGAAGCTGCTTCCTTATGTTTTCTTCTGGGAGTTTTATAGTTCTAGTTCTTATATATAGGCCTTGGTCCATTTTGAGTTGATTTTTGTATATTATGTGAGTTAAGGGTCCATCTTCACTCTTTTGTATATGGACATCTGGTTTTCCCAGCACTGTTTGTTGGAGAGACTGTTCTTTCTCAATTGAGTGGAGTTAGCATCCTTGATAAAAATCAGGTGGCCATAGGGTTGATTTCGAGTGCTCAGTTTGATTCCATTTGTCTATATGTCTGCCCTTGTGCCAGTACCATGCTGTTTGATTACTGTGGCTTTGTAATAAGTTTTAAGATCAGGAAGTGTGAGTGCTCTAACTTGGATCTTTTTCAAGATGGCTTTGGCTATTTGGGGGCCCTTGCTGTAACTTCCATATACATTTGATGATAGGCTCTTCCATTTCTGCAAAGAAGGCTATTGGAATTTTGATTGGGATTGTGTTGAACCTGTAAATTGCTTTGGGTAGAATTGACATCTTAAATATAGAATTACTTTATGATCCAGCAATTCCACATCTAGGTGTATACACATAAAAAGTGAAAACAGGGTCTCAAACAGATACTTGTACACTAATAGCAGCATTATTCACAATAGCCAAAAGGTGGAAAGAACCCAAGTATCCATCAATAAATGAGTGGATACACAAAATGTGGTACATAGTCAGATTGGAATATTATTCAGCGATAAGAAAAAATGAAATTACAAGTTGTGCTGCTGCATGGAAGAACCTTGAAAACATCATGCTCATGAAATAAGCAAGACAGAGAAAGACAAATATTGTATGAGCTCACTTAGATGTCTAGAATTAGCAAATCCTCAGAGAAAGAAAGTAGATGAGAGTTACCAAGAGATAGGGGTGTTTGGAAAAATAAAAATAAATAAGTAAAAATCATTGTGCATACAGTAGAAATGCCACCACCACCACCATCACTGCTACCGCCAATTAGCATTTATTGAGGTTGAGCACTTATTATGCACCGTGGAGTCTGCTAAGCACTTTGTTTGTATAGACTTTGTTTAAATTAAATCCCAATGAGGTCATTATTATTATGTCTCTTTTCCAGATTGGGGAAGAGACTCAGCTAGTGAGTGGGTGGGCCAGGATTCAGAACCATGGGGATGTGACTCCAGATCTCCTTCAT
>PVKH010038634.1:0-11291 GCA_004027955.1 Chaetophractus vellerosus | reverse complement strand
GAGGAGTACAGTCTGTTTCTTCAGCCCTTGACTGGCTTGTGATTTGCTTTGGCTGATAAAATGTGGCGCAAGTGGCAGTCTGTGAGTGCTGCGGCTGGATCTCAAGAGCCTTTGCCCATTTCCACTGTAACATTTTGGCATCCCTGCGAATAGAGTCCCTAGACTCCTGGAGGGTGGAGGTCACGTGCAGGGAAGCCCCAGCCACCCAGTCTTCCCAGATGAGACTCGGATATGGCAGCAGAAGCAAGTCCAGTGACACCGGGAGGACGGTCAAGCTTAGCCCACCCAAACTGCCAACCTGTGGAATCAATGGTCCTTGTTTTGAGTCACTAAGTTGTGGAATAATTTGCTGTGCAGCAAAAACTGAAACAAACAGCTATCATGGGCATTTAGATGGTTTCTATCATTTTCCCAATATCGAAAATAATTTGATGAACTCTGAACATAAACACTTGTGCACAGGTCCAACTGATCGTTTCCTTAATGTAGATACCGAAAACTGGCACTAATGTGGGAAGAGGAATGAAAATTTTAAAGAGTCTCGGTAAATGATGGTTAATGGTTTTCCAAAACAATTGTATTAATTCACAAACCCATGATCAGGATATGAAATTGTCTGTTATATGATACTTTCAGCAACATGGGATACTTTATTGAAAATAAAATTGATTTGTGATAATTATATTTAATTGTTGAAACTGGCGATTTCATTCCAGTGCAGCTTAGTAGTTTTCATATATATGTTTTCTATTGAACATGTGAAGTTTACTAAGAGTTGGATCAAACTGTTATTTACAGAGTTAAGTCTGGGGGGTCTCCTGCCGAGTCACTATGATGAGTGTGGCTCCGTGCATCGGCCCTTGAAAAACCAGCAGGGACGACCTTCTCCAGGAAAATGCAGCAACTCTGAGCAAGGCAGTCAGAATTTGTTTAATTCCATCAGATAGTTTTTGGTGAGCAAGCTGCACTTGAATTTTCAGGTTCCTAGTCACTCTCTCTCTCTAATTCTTTTTTTCACTTGCTCCATCTGTCTCGCCATTTTCTCTGTCGTTTTCATCATCACCATTCTCACCTTCCTCTCCCTTCTTGTCATCAGTTGCCTCATTTTTATTGTTAAAATTCCTCTTTTCCCTTAACGTCACTCCAAGTTTCCACCAGAATCCTTATCATTGCTTTATCATTGTTTCTTCTCCCGGAGAGTCTTCAAACACTGGTTTTGCTTTTGCCCAGAGTGAGCTACCTCCTTTTATGTCTCGGATACTGTAACTTGCATGAAGAGAAAAATGTACTTTCTGGGGAGATGGGAACACTTGTGAAAAATTTAACTTCCACCACACGGAGCTGACATTTCTGCAGCTCCCATTATTTATTTATTGCTGTGTAACTCCCCTGAGCTTCACCCTCTCCCCCAAGCTTCCCTAACCACAGTCAGGACTTGTTTATTCTTGTAGAAAAGAAGACTTTTGTCATTCCAAGGGTCCATAGTGGCACTCACTATCACCCGACACTCCTATATTTTCATTTGAGTCCCTGGTTATAACCTCAGTCTCAGGTTGAAATCACCTGGAGAATGCAAAAAATACTGATGCCTCTAGAAGTCCAGACAGCCTTGGCTTGGGGTGTAGCATGCGCAGGAGGGTTTGCTTTTAGTTTCGCTTTTACCACAATTCTACGACCTCCTCCTCACCCAGAGACAGTTATTTCAATGTGCAGTTAAGTCTGAGAGCCAGTTACCTAGGCACAAGCAAAGCACCGAGGAACAGCTGTCACCCAAACCCGTGCAGACTGAGCGCTGCAGCCATGCCGACCACGGCAGACACTCACTGCCCACTCAGGCGACAGCCGTGGGCAAGTGCGGACACCAGAACCATCCCAGCCAGCCCCACGCTGGGAGTCCTCTTCCTACCAACGCTGGGTGAGGGGCCAAGTTTTAGGAGACCTTAGGAGCCTTACCCAGCCATCCCATCTAGAACTTCTGTTCAGCAACCACTTAGGCAGTGCTAGGAGCTAGCCGGAAGTGATTTTCCTCCTGGTCCCTCTAACCAAAGTTTGGGCAAGCAACTATTCTCATATAAAAATCCTGCTCATTAATTTATAGGTGCTTATAGTGAAGGGTGACTGATATAGATGGCGATTATAATAATTATTTGTATATCTGAGTGTTTGTTTAATTATTTGAAAAAAGAGGAATGTCTATGAAGCATAAGGTTAAATATGTTTTATCTCTTTTGAACTTACCCAGTGCAATATTTTCAAAATGTAAATTACATCCTATCACTCACCTGCTGACTTCAAGTGGCTTCCCATGGCACCCTGAGGAGAAAGGTTGAAAGTCAATGATCCAAACACCCTTCTTAAGAAATTACAGAAAGGACTGAAAAATTAAGCAAAAGACTTTAGAAGCAAAAAAATAGTAGAGCAGGCATTAATGAAATAGAAGCCAGATAAACAATAGACTTGATCAGTAAAGGCAAAAGTTGCTTCTTTGAAAGACTAATAAACTTGGCAGAACAAGAGAAAAAAAAGAGAAGGAAAAAATAAGTGAAGGAAAAGGAAAAACATAGGCTGCCAGTATCAGAAATAAAAAGAATGGCAATTCACTATAGACATTAAAAAATATCACAGGAAGATTCTATGAACATTTTTGTAATGAAAAACAAATAAGATGTTTGAGAGTTGAAGGGAAGAATTAAAAGTAAATATCGGCAGATGGTATCAATGCATATGTATAAAATCATAGCAAAATTAGTAGTTAAAGTGAGTTTAGCATGTCTCCTGGAGAGAGGGTAAATTAAAATAAATTGTATTTTCATATTTGAGCAGCAGATAGAACATGAAACTAAAGATATATATGTAAAATATCATAAAAATAACAAATACACAAATATTCTAATAAAAATGTACAGGAACACTACCCTGTAACCTATGAAGTAGAACTGAGAAAAAAATTAAGACAAGGAAAATAAATGTTCATGTATCAGAAACATCAAAATTGAAAAGATGTCTGTTCTCTCCAATATCATGTTTAGATTCAGTGAAATAGAATTAAAGTCCAAACATCTACTTTTAAATAGAACTTAAGCTGATTCTAAAATTTTTATGGAAGTGAGAATATCCAAACTAGGCAAGGCATGGCCGAAGACGATCAAAGCGGGAGGGTTTATGGCATATACAACCTTATACAAGGATATGCATGAATCTCGCCAGCATAACGGTGAGTGAGGGAAACTAGGTCCAAGCTGTGCTGTGCTGTATGCTTCCTCATAGACAGGGCGAGAGGCTGGCAGCACCAGAGCCTCCTGTTGGGGGACGCCTACTGAGATGGCACCTATATATGCGAGACAATGACTCTATACAAATTCGTAATCGATTTTACCTGGGACAACAGAATGGAGCAGGAAGGGGGCTGGGACAGGGAAGGTGAATACATGAGGCTTCTGGGGTCCTGGAAATATTTCTCTGTGAACCTGGATGGTGATAACAAAGCTGCTTGCTTCATAATCATCTATTCAGGCATCCATTAATTTGCCTTTAGTATATATCACATTTCACACGAAAAAACCTAAACAAAAGGAGAAGAGAAAAAATGAAAAGACGGTGAGAAACGTCTGGAAATTCACGAGGTCTCCCTCCATTGGCGGGGTGCTCTGTAAAGTGCGTCTTGGCTCATGTCCTTTGCGGAGCCCAGCCTCCCTTCCGTGTCCCTCTGCAAACTGGGAACAGTAACTGTGCCAGCCCCAGAGGGTTTTGTGAGAACAAAATATTTAAAAGCTGTGAGTCCTTAGAGCAGTTCCTGGTACAAGGCATGCGCTACATTAGCGCTTGCTCTTCTCTTTATTTACACCAATATCATCAAGAGCATCGTGATTTTTATGGAGAGGCAGGTGCTGGGGCAGACCTGGGGGCCAGGTGATCGGGTGGAGGGAGAGCAGGGGGGCGCGCTACTTTAAAAAAATATCCTAAGGCTAAATTCCCACTGTGGGTGGGAGCATGGCAGATCATGTTGCATTTGGGGAACAGTTCCCCCCCCCCCATGTGGAACTAGATGGTACCATCTTTCAGAATTTAAGTTAGTCCCCTATACACAATTTAACTTCCATTTAGGCTTTTTCTTTGAATTACAAGACAGTCATCTGGGGTCCATAGTTTGCAATTTTCCCATCCCCTGTTATAATCCTTTCAAGAACCATCATCCTTCAGTAAAATCAAAATGCAGTACAGACTTACAGTCGTGCTATAGCGGCAATGAAGTGAGGTTGGTTCCTCCTCTTTGTTCATTTGAGGGGAGCTATGATCTAGGGCTCCAGCTGGTGGCCAGCCCCAGCTGGGAGCTGTAGGGTGGAGGTGTGCATGGAAAATCAGCACCCAAGTACAGCCCTTGGAACACACCCAAGCACACCCACCAGAGTATGACAGAACTCACAGCCAGGCCAGGGGTCTGATGTTTGGGCTGTGGGGGGCTATGGGAACATCTGAAAAGCTACCCCTGCAAGCTTGAGCTTGGTGGATCATGGGTTACCTAGAACTCAGGATAAGTCCTAGATAGGTAACAATATTCTCAGAATCTATTTACTGATCATAATAATGGTGAAAACCTTCAGTGGATGGCAGCATTGCTAAGACAATGCGGGAAGGTTATACCTGAGAAGTGATTGGTTGTAATTGCCACTGATTTGTTTAGTACTGTTTGGAGACTTTTAGTGCCTTCAAGTACATTAAAACATATCAGTTGTAACAAATGTACAATCCACATGTAAAATGGTTATTAACAGGGAAGGGGGAAAGGGGGAGGATGTTGGGTATATGGGAGCCCCCTGTATTCTTTATGTAACTTTAATGTGACCTAAAACCTCTTTGAAGACAAAAAAAAAAGTGAGACACTGGGGAAGAAATGGAATAAAATGCCTCTGTACATACAGGAAGACAGATATTACAGTGATGAAAGGCAAAATGCAAAAAAAAATTTTTAAATATTTTTCATTTTTTAATACCCCATTTTTCTTACTTTATTTTAGTTTTTCTAAATTATTATGTATTTTATTTCTTAGGTTTATATCTATCTTTATTATGTCATTTTCCTATTAATTGAATTTGGCAACATTCTTGGCTACCTTTTTTAAGAAGTTTTGGATCACACAAGGGTTACAACTATGGCAGGGGAGGATCAATGGTGTGGAGTGTCAGTGATGGGGATACATAGGTGGAAATTCACCTGGGCATACATATAAGGTATATAATTATGTTCAAATATTCATGGGGCATTGCCACAGTGGGTAGAGATTCACACAACAGCCGAAAGATTGTTGAATCCCCATCCTGGGGAGCTCTGCCACATTCTCTAATGGAAGAGCAAAAATCTCCCAAGTATAAGGGCAATGACTAGTGAAGAAGGATGTTCCATGCTGGGCCTTTGATATTGACAAATATGCTTACGAGCCTTTTGCTTTTGAATTTGCTACTTGGCCTAGTGTTGTAGGGTACCTAAGAGTTGCCTCCTCATAGCCTCCTTGTTTCTCAAATGTGGCCTTTCTCTAAGCCAAACTCAGCATGTAGATGCATTATCATCCCACCAGCAAGGACATGACTCCCAGGGATGAGCCTCCCTGGCACAGAGGAATTACCACCAAGCATCAGCTGGTGATACAACTGGAAAAAGACCTTGAATAAAAGGGGGGAAAGGTAAAGACAAATGAGTTTATGTGGCTAAGACTTCAAAGTGAGTTGGGAGGTCATCAGAGAGGTAATGCTTATGCATGTCTCAGCAGGATCTCATAGACCACCAAAGTGGACACTACCACAAATGATGTGGCTCCTGAAGGCTCTGGAGACACCCAGGTCCTGTGGTCATGGTGGATAGCTCCAGACTTTGGTGCCTTGCCAGTGGGCCCTACTTTGTTGATTCTGCTCCCAAGTATGACAGAGTTGGACTCCGATGTGACTTCTTTAAACATGCCTCTTCTGTCCCTTTTGTTTGAACTTATAGTTGGTGCTGGAGTTGGTAGGTATATGTCCAGGAGACTTGAATCTCTGGACTATCCATGTGCTGGCTAGGCCCTGAGCCTCAGTGGAGTTGCAGCACCTACTCTCCAGTTCATTGGACTTACCCAGGACAGCTGATGGGGAGGGGAAGATGGACAACCACCACACCAAGGAACTGAGAGAGTCTACAACTGCAAGCAAGAGTCTCATCCATCAGCCATATGGGATTGAAGTTCCCTCTCAATTAGAGGTGGAGTGGGCATTACCATCCCAGAATCCTCAGGATTGGTAAATAAAATATGGACTAGAGTAGACTTATTGGTGTTCTACTATAGACTTATTGTGATTCTAGCAATGGAAGAAATTATATCATTGATTTGGAGACAGTGGCCAGTGGAGATGCTGAAGTCAGGGAGAGGGAAAAAGAAGTGTAATATGGGGGCATTTTCAGGACTTAGAATTGACCTAGATGACTTTGTGGTGACAGATACAGGCCATTATATATCTTGCCATAGCCTACAGAGTTGAGTGGGAGAGAGTGTAAACTGCAATCCATGTTTAGTGGCAATTCTCCAAAATGTGTTCATGAATTGCAATGAATGTACCACACTAATGAAAGAAGTTGTTAATGTGGGGAAAAGTGGGAAGTCTGGGGAGTGGGGCATATGAAAACCCCTTATATTTTTTAATGTAACAATTTATGTAATCTAAGTAACTTTTAAAAATAAATAAATAAATATATATACAAAACATATCTGAAGTTGATAACACTAACCAATCTAACAGTCCAAAGGCCACTGATCTGATGTCCTCAATCTACCTTTATCTTCCTTGCTTATCCATTTGCTCTTGTCTTGATGATTTCTCTGTCCACTTGCACAGGTAGCATCTCGTGAATGTGTCAGGGTCATTTTGTCCTCCTGGAAGTTTCCCACATTCTCTGTTCTGCTGACATGCCTTCCTTGACTTCCTGGCTCAGTGTTTGTGAACTACTTAGTGCAGGGTGGGACACACAGGATTTGGCACTGCTTCTCAGAAGCACATCATGCCAGTCTGTCCATCTACCCTTAACCAGTATTGACAATGTTTGATTCACCTTTAAATATCCCAGGCCCACCCTGAGCCGTAGCTACTGGGTGATAAATATAGAACAGTGCCTCATGGCTTAGCTGAATTGGCCTTTTCTATAAAAGTAATGACTACGGTCTGCTGGGAAATATTCTGAAGGTTAATATCCCAGAGTGTTAGAGAGAAAATGAACAAAGAATTGCTTCCAGTCAGCTCAAATACATAATGATTTCGTGATGTTTCCTAATTACATTTTTTATTGAAAAATGTATCTAGCTGTTCACATCTCCAAGAGAATTGCTGCAACGAATCACATGACCTGGGATCTTCCAGGCTGAAAATTTTGTCATTTTTAAAAATACATTTCTTATCCCTATTCTTCCTTAGAAAATTAACTCTTTTTATGAAAATTATGTAATAAAGCCATTTACAATAGATGTTGATTAAAACATTATTACCTTTTGATGAACAATTCATATCAAGATTTACCTTAAATTAAGAAGAATTCAAATTAATATAATCCATTTGTAGATATTTTAACATTAATAAAGTGACAGTATTTGAACATTGATGAATCAAAACAGAACAATGAAAAAAAAACGTGAAAGACAGTGGGCAGTTACCCTCACCTAGATTTTGTTCTAGGTAATCAAAATCAAGACCATGTACATAGCAAAATTGCAATATTACACAGCTTTTTTTTGACAGCAGAGAATTTTCTAGCTAATGGCTAAAAGTGATTTTCTTTTTGAAGCATCTTGACCTCGTTTTTCTCAGCTGCTCTTTCTATTGAAAAAAGAAGCAAAGAGAAAAAGAAATAAAACAAAGACCCCTTCTAAACCTTACAAAAAGAACCTGAGCAAATAACGACCCTCAAAGAAAATCCAGTAATGTGTTTTGTTAGTGCATAGACCCTACATGCTAGAAATATTGTATGAAATGTTGGATAGAGTCCTGACTTTGAAAACAGAGATGTGTATTTCCCTAAGGAAGACCTGGTTTATTGCTTAATTACTGAAGGACTTTATGTTTGGATTGAGCAAGTGTTGCTGCCAACTAGACATTTTTGAGGAGCCCTTAAATTTTTTTTGTTGTTGTTGTTGAAATGTGAGTTTTATGTACCTAGAAAGGGCCTGGCCTGTGGCATATATTTATGACACGAAGGTTTCATGGAAAACATGGAATAAAGGATAAAAAAATAGACCCTGGACAATAATGAGTGTCTATGTATAACCCATCCTATAATGTTAAATATCTGCTGAACAGATGGGAAATAGGCAAATGCTAATACGGACAATAAAGTTCATTGTTCTGAAAGGTGCTTCATTGGAAATGATGAATAAAAAATGTTTCCAGGGGCTGGGTGTGGCCCAATTGGTAGGGCACTGGTTTACCACATGGGAGGCCCCGGATTCAGTTCCCGGGGCCTCCTCAAGAGGGCAGACCACCTTGAGAAGGCAAGCCGCCATGGGCAGGGCAGGCCGCCACAGGCAGGGCAAGCCCCTGCGAGCAGGGCAAGCCGCCGGGAGCAGGCAGACCTCCGTGCGGTGAGCTGACTTGGTGGGTCGCCACAGCGGGGGGAGGCAAGCAGACACAGAAGAACGCAAAAATGAACACAGCAAGAACAAGCAGAAAGGGGGGATAAGTAATAAATAAAAAATAAATCTTTAAAAAAATGTTTCTGCTGGTCACCTTGTTAGATGGAATTCTTCAAAAAATATCTGCAGGTGCCATTACTGTTGTAGTTGTTCTTAATGGAATGTGAATGCGTGGCCAGCAAGGAAAGCAAATCCTGTCAATAGACAGTGACAAACAGTTAAAAGGAAAGCCTTCCTAATTCATTATGAGTTAACATGGTATTTCATTGAATAAATGTAATTTTCTTAACTATGTTGGCATTGTTGGATGTGAGATATTTTCTAGTCTTTAGTCAGCCAAAAATGCTCCAATGGAGATCTTTGGACATGGGTCCTTTTCCATAAATGTATGTCCATAGGATAATTTCCTGTAAGAGAATCACAAAATAAAGGATATGTGTATTTTGAAATTTGTTAATATTGTCATATTAGTCTTTAAAGAAGTTATATTAAAGTATACCCCAACCAGCAATGCATAAAAATGGATTTCTCCATATTTTTGCCAACATAGTATATCAAATTTTTTTTGATAATTTAATAAGTGAAAACGGTATTCCTTTTTGTTTGTTATTTTAAACAAGTGAGGCTGAGCTTATTCTCCTGTATTTTTACATGTCTTTTTACATCTATAGCACATTTTTCTATTGGGTTGTTTTTCTTTTTCTTGATGATTTTTGAGAGCTCTTTATATCTTAAAGATATTAGTCCTTTGTCCATGGTATGTGTTCGAGATATCTTTCCAGTTTATTGCTTTTCTTTTTTTCCACTTTCGTCCTAGTATTCATTTTGCCATGCAGAATATTTTACTTTTTATATAGTCAAATATAACATTTTCACTGTTATTTGCATTTTGGCTTTTGCTTAGAAAACCTGCCTTATTCTGAAGTTATTAGTAAAACTTCTATACTCTCTTTTAGAACTTTTTAAGGTTTAATTTTAAAATTTTAGTTCTTCCATTCATCTGGTAATTTTTAAAATAGCGTATTGTTACCCACGACTTGACTGTTGAGAAAGCAAATTGACCTCATGCTGAAATCTTCATACATACCTACAGCCTAAGTGGCTCCTCCTTAATTACACAACATTTAAGCATTAGAATTGGTATTAAACACACTTGTCCACAAACATCAAGCCTTTCTTCAAGAAGGAAAACTTATGTTCAAAAGAGACAATGTCACAAAAAGAATTTTGGGGCTACATTGTTGTCATATTTAAATAGAGTTCATTCTTTGCGAAGGTTCACTGATTTCCTTAGCAGGTATGAGGCCCATGGAAGCTATTCAGAGATCAGTTGGTGCATATCGCTCTGCTGAGGGAAAGAAGAGGTCCTTCCAGTTGTAGGAAATCTTGAGCTCTGCCCAAGTTCCCATCACACTTTCAGAAATGACTGTGAAAACCTTTCATTTATATCTCCAAAATCATTTTTTGGAGATAGAACAAAAGATTCAGAAGATCCACAGCATTAGAATTTACAGCAGAGCAAAGAAAATTCTAGCAAAATCTACTGTGAGATATTATTCTTCCCATTTCCCATCTGAAAGACCAAAGTTGCAATCAGCAGCTGGAAAGAAAAGGCTGCCTTCAGTCCTAACTTGGTCTTATTTTACAATGAACTTTCAAATACGAATACATTGGTGAAAGATTGGGTGGTTTTAAACTCACTGGCTCATCTCATTGAGCAGATTCAACCAACCAAAGGCTGATGGCTCTCGGTGTCCTATGGATACTAAGTTATCAAAAGAAGCCTGTGGATCAGCTCAGTTCTGGCCATGTAGTCACTCAGCAGTGCCACCCAGGATCACTTTGACTCTAGTTCTTACATCCACTGGTGAACTCCATTACTGAAGCACTGGTGACTTGGAATCCAAGGTGATTGAAAGATCAAGCAGATCTGCCAGCCATCAGCAGGTTAACTATGTTACTTGCTACTAACAGTCATTGGTCTACAGAAAAAGAAAAATGGGAACAGAATTTTAGCTACTTCTCCAAGGGATGTCTTGGTTAATGCAGAAATGAAATTCTTTCCTTGCGATGCTCTCTGTATTCTAGTGCCCTTACCATTGCTTTCTCCAGACCACTGAGGTACCTCAACCATGTTGCTTCAACCTATCTATGTTTAAAAATGAAAGGACTTTTTCTCCAAGCCAATGCCAATTGCCTTCTTCTCTAGCTCTCGGAATCATGCACTGATATGTTGGGGCTGTATATTTCTGGGCACTTGTTTATTGTGAATAACGCAGTCCCTTGGTAGGTATCTTCTTCACATGTGGCTGCCTCTCAGCAAGGGAGGTCTTGCTGAACAGCCCGGTGTTCCCAACAGACCAGGAAGTACAGATCCTGAAGGACAGACATGGATTGCTGTTCAGGACCCAAGACAGTTCCATAAATCCCAGGAGACATGGTTCCCCAACTTCTAATTCTCTAATCTTGTCTGTTCTTTGTCCAAGGTATTTGTCTCCCCCATTTCACTTCTAGTAAAAATGAATTTCTCTTTCTCTCTCCCACAGCTTCTGTTAACTGTTTACATGACCAAACACCTTCCCTTTATTTCATGATCCTTCAGCATCAACTTCTATTGTGGGCCAAGACCATGCTTCTTTGAGAGAA
>PVKH010038633.1:0-12081 GCA_004027955.1 Chaetophractus vellerosus | reverse complement strand
CCCCCCCCCCCCCCCCCGCATTGGTTTCGAAGGCCAGGGATAGAATAAATTTGAGCCAATTGTGTTCAGCTCTAAATACTAAAGTCCCTTACAAAGGACACAGATCAACGCCTAATGGCTGCAAGCTTGGTTACTTTGCTTTCTCTGTTGGGTTGATTTTGTTGCCTGTTTGCTTCTGACCTGATTTGGAGAAAAAAGCATTCAATCTGGACTGCTGGCAAAACTCCACCTTTTCAGACTCTCTAGGAAATACAAACAAATGAATGAAATAGTTCCTGTTTATTGAGTGCCTTCTGAAAGCATCGAGTACTCAAAACTCACAACAAGTTTCAGAGACAGGTATTACTATCAACACTGTTTACTACATAGTAAAACTGAGTCTCAGAGATGCTAACCCGTCTAAGGTGCCACAACTAGTTAATGGCTAAAGGCAGCATTAAAACCCACCTACATTTATTTCTCTGAAGGCTGTGATTTTAATAATTTTCCTATGCTTCTTAAAAACGCAGATTCTGGGGCCCCAATCCTGGCTTATTGGACCAGAATATCTGGGCATAAGGCCCTGAAATTTGCATTCAAATCAGATTCTTGAGAGATTGCTCCGAACACTAAGGGAGACCTCTGTTTCATCTGTTCTGTGACCAAAGGACCCAACTAGAAGTAGTGACTGGAGAGCCTGGGTTGACTTTGGGTGATCTGAGTCTTAGAGACACTTGTCCAGTTCCCATTTTATGTCAGCAACAAAGATCTTGGAATACTCTAGGTTTGGCTTTGCAGAAAGTAGATGATATGTTTTGAATTTGAGAGCTTCGTTGCCTGGGAAACCACTCTCTTTCCTTTTGCTAAAAAAAGACTGTCTGAATCGCTTTCATTCCTTAGCAGAGCAGCAGTAGCTTAGAGACTGAGACTGTGCTCTGAAGTCAGACAGACCTGGGTTTGAATTCTACCTTGCTGCTTACTGTCCGTGTGATCCTGGCCAGGTTACTTAAGTTCTAGGCCTCTGAGAAATGGGTTGAAAGGAATAGTAAATGAGAGAGTAATAGTGTAAGTGTGATATCCCGCACCTGACTCACAATAGGTGCTTAGGAAATGATAGAACAGAAAAATAACCACCTGATTAAATAACAAGAAGACAAAAAAATGTTATTTTAGTGTGAGATAACTGTCTTTTTTTTCTAGATTTTAAAAATACCTTACTGTATTATATTTACACACTATAACGTTCACCCATTGTAAATGGATAGTTCAGATTTTTAGTAAATTTATTGAATTGTGCAGTTGTTGCCACAATCCAGTTTCAGAACAATTCTATCACCTGAGAGAGTCCTCTTGTGACTATGCAGGCAATTGTCATTTGCCCCCATCCTCAGGCGATCACTGATCTACTTTCTGTCTCTATAGATACTCCATTTCTGGATATTTACTACAAAAGGGATGCTACAATACGTAGTTTTCAATGTCTGCTTCTTCACTCAGCATAATGTGTTTGAAGTTCATCTATGTTGTATCACATGAAAGAAGTTTGCTTCTTTTTGTTGCTGAATAATATTCCATTGTATGGATATACCACCTTTTGTTGATCTATTCAGCAGTTGATGGATATTTAGGTTGTTTCCCCTTTGGGCTATTATGAATAATGCTGCTGTGAATATTCAGATACAAGTTTTTGTGTGGATGTATGCTTTCAATTAATTGTTGGAACATATGGAAACTCTATGTTTGACCCTTTGAAGAACTGCCAGACTGTTTTCCAAAGTTGTGCCCTTTTTCTTTCCCACCAAAAGTTTATTAGAGTTCCAATGATCCAGAGCCTCGTCATCACTTGTAATTGTTTATCTTTTTTCTTATAGCCATCCTAGAGGGTGTGACATGGCATCTCACTGGGTTTTGATTTGCATTTTCCTAATGGCTAATGATGTTGCACATCTTTGTATGTTTATTGGCTATTTATATTATTAATATCTTCTTTGGAGAAATGTCTATTCAGAACTCTTGCCCATTTTAAAATGGGTTATTGTCTTTTATTATAGCATTATAAGAGTTTATTGTATATTCTGAGTACAGGCCCCTTATCTGATATATAACATGAATATTTTTGCCCATTCCATGAGTTGTCTTTGTACTTTCTTAATGGTGTCCTTTGAAACATAAAAATTTAAAATTTTGAGGAAGTAGAATTTATCTATTTTTTTCCTTTTGTTGCTTGTGCTAAGTCTAATCCATGGCCATAAAGATTTACCCCTATGTTTTATTCTAAGAGTTCTATAGTTTTAGCGCTTACATTTCTGTCTTTGATCCATTTTGTGTTAATTTTGTATGTGGTGAAAGGTAGGAGTCCAACTTCATTCTTTTGGGATATCCAGTTTTCCAGCATCTTTTGTTGAAAGGACTATTCTTTCCCCATTGAATCACCTAGGCACATGTATTAGTCAGCCCAAAGGGATGCTGATGCAAAATACCAGAAATCGGTTGGTTTTTATAAAGGGTATTTATTTGGGGTAGAAGCTCACAGTTACCAGGCCATAAAGCATAAGTTTCTTCCCTCACCAAAGTCTGCTGTCACATATTGGAGCAAGACAGCTGCTGACATTTGCCAGGGTTCAGGCTTCTTGGGTTCCTCTCTTCCCGGGGCTCCATTTCTCTCCAGGCTCAACTCTGTTTCCTCCACAAGGTCAGCTGTTGACTATGAGGCTCTCTAGGCTTTCCCTCTCTCCACAAGGCCAGCTGTAGACTATCAGGCGAACAGTTCGTCTCTTCCTGGGGCCTTCTCTTTTTCCTTATGACCAAGCTCCTCTGTGTGCTTGCTTCCCCTGGCTCCAGCATTAAAACTCCAACAACAAAACTCCGATTCAAAAACTCCAACTAACTTCTCTGCTCTACCGTGTAGTTTTGTCTCTAAGTCACCGCCCACTAAGGGGCGGGGAGTCAACATCCTACTGACATGGCCCAATCAAAGCCCTAATCTTAACTTAATCATGCCCAGATGAACAGACCAGTTTACAAGCTTAATCCCATATCTATTTTTGGAATTCATAACTGTATCAAACTGCTACAGCACACTTCTCAAAAATCATTTGAGGGAGTGGTTGTGGTTCAATGGTTGAACACCTACTTCCCATGTATAAGGTTCTGGGTTCAATCCCTGGTACCTCCTAAAAAAAAAACAATTGACGCTGTTGACCATGTTTATTTCTGGACTCTCAATTCTAAGCCATTGACTAATATGTCTATCCTTATGCCACACACTGTCTTGATTATTTTGAAGTAAATTTTTAAATTGGGAAGTATGAGTCCTGCAACATTGATCTTTTTCAGAATTGTTTTGGCAATTCTGGGTCCCTTGCATTTTTCCATATGAATTTTAGGATCTGCTTAACAGCTTCTTCTTCTTTTTTTAAATCTTTTTCTTTTTTATTTATTTATTTATTTTCTGCTTTTTGTCCCCCTGCTCCCCCCCCCCCCCCCCCCGCTGTGGTGATGCTCCGAGTCAGCTTCACCGGTGAGTGATGGTGGCCTTGCCCACTCATGGGCAGCTTGCCCCGCTTGCGGGCGGCTCTGCCCTGCCTGCAGGCAGCTCCACTCTGCTCGCAGGCAGCTCTGCTCTGCCCGTGGTGACTTTGCCCTGCCTATGGCGGCTTTTGCCCTGCCCATGGCGGCTCTGCCCCGCCCATGGCGGCTTTTGCCTTCTCAAGTGGTCCACCCGCAAGGAGAGGCCCCGGGGACTGAACCCGGGGCCTCCCATGTGGTAAACCGGTGCCCTATCCACTGGGCTATACAGCCGGCCCCTTCATTTCTTCTTATAGCTGCATAATATTCCATCGTGTGAATAGACCACAGTTTGTTTATCCATTCTTCTGTTGATGGACACCTGGGTTGTTTCCAACTTTTGGCAATGGTGAATAATGTTGCTATGAACATCGGTGTGCAGATGTCTGTTCATGTCATTGCTCTCAGTTATTCTGGGTATATACCCAGTAGTGGTATTGCTGGGTCATGTGGCAAGTCTATATTCACCTTCTTTAGGAACTGCCAAACAGTTCTCCACAGTGGCTGTACCATTCTGCATTCCCACCAACAGTGAAGAAGTGTTCCTATCTCTCCACATCCTCTCCAACACTTGTAGTTCTCTGTCTTTTTAATCCTGGCCATTCTGATAGGTGTGAAAGGATATCTCATTGTAGTTTTGATTTGCATTTCCCTAATCATGAGTGATGTTGAGCATTTCCTCATGTGGTTTTTTTTTGCCATTTGTACTTCTTCTTTGGAGAAATGTCTATGGAAGTCTTTTGCCCATTTTTAAATTGGGTTGTTTGTCTTTTTATTGTTGAGTTGTAACATCTCTTTATATATCCTGGATATTAAACCCTTATTGGATATGTGACTTCCAAATATTTTTTCCCATTGAGTTGGCTGCCTTTTCACCCTTTTGACAAAGTCCTGTGAGGTGCAAAAGTGTTTACTTTTGAGGAGGTCCCATTTATCTATTTTTTCTTTTGTTGCACATACTTTGGGTGTAAGGTCCAAGAATCCACCATCTACTACAAGTTCTTGAAGATGTTTCCCTACATTTTCTTCTAGTAGTTTTATGGTGTGGGCATTTATATTTAGATCTTTGATCCATTTTGAGTTGATTCTTGTATAGGGGGTGAGATAGGGGTCCTCTTTCATTCTTTTGGTTATAGATAGCCAGTTCTCCCAGCACCATTTGTTAAAGAGACTGTTTTTTCCCCATTAGCATGGATTTGGTAGGTTTGTCAAAAACCAGTTGACTGTATAGGTGATGGTTTATTTCTGGGTTCTCAATTCTAATCCACTGATTGATGATTCTATCTTTATGCCAATGCCATGCTGTTTTGACCAATGTAGTTTTGTAATATGTTTCATGTTCAGGCAGTGAAATTCCTCCCACATCGCTCTTTTTTAGAATGCTGTTGGCTATTCGGGTACTTACCCTTCCAGATGAATTTGGTGATTGCCTGCTCTAATTCTGTAAAGTAAGCTGTTGGGATTCTGATTGGTATTGCATTGAATCTATAACTAAGTTTGGGTAAGATTGACATCTTCACTATATTTATACTTCCAATCCAGGAACATGGAATGTTTTTCCATGTGTTTAGGTCTTTTAAAATTTCTTTTATCATTGTTTTGTAGTTTTCTGCATATAAGTCCTGTACTTCTTTGGTTAAATTAACTCCTAGGTATTTGAGTCTTTTTGTTGCTATTGAAAATGGAATTTCTCCCCTGATTTCCTCCTCCGGTTGTTCAGTACTAGTGTACAAAAACATTACTGATTTTTGTGTGTTGATCTTGTATCCTGCCACTTTGCTGAACTCATTTATTAGCTCAAGTAACTTTGTCATGGATACTTCAGGATTTTCTAGGTACAGGATCATGTCATCTGCAAACAGTGAGAGTTTTACTTCCTCTTTTCCTATTTGGATGACTTTAATTTTTTTTTCTTGTCTAATTGCCCTAGCTAGAACTTCTCGTACAGTATTGAATAACAATGGTGACAGTGGGCATCCTCATCTTGTTCCCGATCTTAGAGGGAAGTCTTTCAACCTTTCCCCATTGAGTATGATGTTGGCTGTGGGTTTTTCATATATGCTTTTTATCATATTGAGGAATTTTCCTTCTAATCCTATCTTTTGAAGTGTTTTTATCAAAAAAGGATGCTGGGTTTTGTCGAATGCCGTTTCTGCATTGTTTGAGATGATCATGTGTTTTTTTTCCTTCAATTTGTTAATGTGCTGTATTACATTGATTGATTTTCTTATGTTGAACCAGCCTTGCATACTAGGAATAAATCTCACTTGGTCGTGATCTATATGTCTTAGGATATGCTGTTGGATTCGATTTGCAAGTATTTTGTTGCGAATTTTTGCATCTATGTTCATTAGAGAGATTGGTCTGTAATTTTCTTTTCTTGTAGAAGCTTGATCTGACTTTGGTATTAGGGTGATGTTGGCCTCATAAAATGTGTTGGGTAATTTTCCCTCCTCTTCAATTTTTTGGAAAAGTTTAAACAGGATTGGTATTCATTCTTTTCGAAATGCTTGGTAGAATTCACCTGTGAAACCATCTGGTCCTGGACTTTTCTTTGCTCGGAGATTTTTGATGGCTGATTCAGTCTCCTTAAATGTGATTGGTTTGTTAAGTTCTTGTTATTTCTTGTATCATCACTGTAGGTTGAATGTGCATTTCTAGAAATTTGTCCATTTCATCTAGGTTGTCTAGTTGTTGGCATATAGTTTCTCATAATATCCTCTTATGATTCTTTTTATTTCTGTGGGGTCATTTGTAACTTCCCCCCTTTCATTTCTGATTGTATTTATTTGCATCTTCTCTCTTTTTTTCTTTGTTAGTCTAACTAGGGGTTTGTCAATTTTATCGATCTTCTCAAAGATCCAGCTTTTGGTTTTGTTGATTTTCTCTATTGATTTTCTATTCTCATTTTCATTTATTTTTGCTCTAATCTTTATTATTTCTTTCCTACTGCTTGCTTTGGGATTGGTTTGCTTTTCTTTTTCTACTTTCTTTAGTTGTTCAGTTAAATCTTTGAGTTTAGCTCTTTCTTGTTTTTTAATATAGGCATTTAGGGCTATAAATTTCCCTTTCAAGACTGCCTTCGTTGTATCCCATAAGTTTTGATACGTTGTGTTCTCGTTTTCATTTGTCACAATATATTTACTGATTTCACTTGCAATTTCTTCTTTGACCCACCGATTATTTAGGAGTGTGTTGTTCAGTCTCCACACATTTGTGAATTTACTTTTTTCTGTCTATTATTGATTTCTATTTTCATTCCATTATATCTGAGAAGGTGCTTTGTATAATTTCAATCTTTTTATATTTATTGAGAGCTGCATTGTGACTTAACATGTGGTCCATCCTGGAGAAAGATCCATGGGCACTTGAGAAGAATGTATAACCTGCTGAGTTTGGATGCAGTGTTCTGTATATGTCTGTTAGGTCTATTTTGTTTATTGTATTGTTCAAGATCTGTTTCCTTGTTGATCTTCTGTCTAGTTGTTCTATCTAATGATGTGAGTGGGGTATTGAAGTCTCCAGCGATTATTATAGAAATGTCTATTTCTCCCTTCAGTTTTGCCAGAGTTTGTCTCATATATTTTGGGGCACCCTCGTCAGGTGCGTAGATATTTATGAGTGTTATATTTTCCTCGTGGATCATCCCTTTTATTAATATATAATGGTCTTCTGTATCTCTTATAACTTTTTTTGCATTTAAGGTCTGTTTTGTCTGATATTAGTATAGCTACCCCTGCTCTTTTCTGGTTACTATTAGCGTGGAGTATCTTTTTCCAACCTTTCACTTTCAGCTGGTTTGTATCCCTGGGTCTAAGGTAAGTTTCTTGTAAGCAGCATATGGATGGATGATGTTTTTTATCCATTCTATCAGCCTGTATCTTTTGATTGGGTAGTTTAATCTGTTCACATTCAATGATATTACTGTAAATGCACTATTTACTTCCACCATTTTATTCTTTGGTTTACATATGTCATATCATATTTTTGTCTGTCTTTTTGCTCTTTGATTATCCTTTCTGCTATTTGTTCTTCTATACTCTCCTCCAAGCCTCTCTCTCCTGTCTTTTTCTTTCAGGTTCTAAGGCTTCCTTTAATATTTCCTGCAAAGGTGGATTCTTTTTTGCAAATTATCTTAGTTTCTGTTTGTGAATATTTTATACTCACCTTCATATTTGAAGGAGAGTTTTGCTGGATAAAGAATTCTCAGCTGGCAGTTGTTCTCTTTCAGTTTCCTAATTGTATCATACCACTGTCTTCTCTCCTCCATGGTTTCTGAAGGGAAATCTGCACTAATTCTTACTGGATGTCCCTTGTATGTGATCGTTTGCTTCTCTCTTGCTGCTCTGAGAATTTTCTCTTTATCTTTGCATTTGACATTCTGAGTAGTATGTGTCTTGGCGTAGGTCTATTTGGATTTATTCTAATTGGGGTATGGTGTGCTTCTTGGACATGTAAGTTCATTTCTTTTGTGAGAGTTGGGAAATTTTCAGCTATTATTTCCTCAAATACTCTTTCTGCCCCTTTTCCTTTCTCTTCTTCTGGAACTCCCATGACATGTATGTTGTTGCATTGTGTGTTGTCATTCAACTCTCTGGGCCCTTCTCAATGTTTTCCATTCTTTTCTTTCTCTGTTCTTCTCTCTGTTCAATTTTAGTAGTTCTGTCTTCGGTATCTCTTATTCTTTCTTTTATCATTTCAAGTCTGTTGTTGTATGCCTCCAGTGTGTTTTTGATCTCACCTATTGTGTCCTTCATTCCCATTAGCTCTGTTACTTTTCGGTTCAGGATTTCAAATTCTTCTTTGTGTTCGCTCAATGTCTTCTTGATGTCATGTATCTCTTTAACTATATTGTCTTTCAACTCATTAATTTGATTTTGGAAATTTGTGCTCATCTCGCTGATTAGTTCTCTTAAATTCTGTATCTTTCTGGACTTTGATGTATTCCTTTTCTTGGGCCATGTCTTCCTTTTTCTTAGTATGGCTCGTAATTTTTTGCTGTTGTTTAGGCATCTGGTTAGAATGTAGTTTACTCAGATGCTCAATCTTTTTCTCTTTTATAGGGATTTAGTGGCAGGAGGCTGTGTGTTACCACAGTTCTTTGATTTTTGGCTCGACCTGGATTGTTAGGATTGTCCTGCTGGTTGCTCAAAAATGGACACTGGACCCAGTATTTGGTTGTAGAGTTGCTTCCTAGGGTCTTGGGCAGGTAGGCTATCGAGGCCAGAAAAGGCTTCTCTTACTTATTTTTAATTTTCTTGTGTGCACTTTCTTGGTCTTCCAGGAAATGGCACTCTTTGGCAGCTCTCAATTCAGTGCCTGGTCAGAGTGTATTTATTGTAACACAGACCAGATCAATATGATAGCTCTTCCTGTCTGGAGGCTAGGAGACTTGTAATTCAAATTTCTTCAGAGACTGTTCTCCAGCCTTCTCTGGCAGCCTCCTCCCATTTCCCAGCTAGGAAATATTTCCACTCCCCTCTTAGTCCTCAACAATCAGTCCCTGTTAGTAGAGAAGGAGATTGGGAGGGTTGTATATCTTTAGCCCCTTTCAGGCTCCAAGGAAACAATGATGCAGCCCCATGGGGCCTGGAAGGGCTCTTGGGACACAGCAGACCAAATTTGTGAGTCAAAAGCTGAGTCAGCCTTAGGCTGTGTCCCTCTTTCTCCTCTTTCCTGTGGAGTCCTCAACAATTAGTCCAGGCTAGAAGAGAGGAAGATTGCAAGTGTGGGATTTCTCCAGTACTTTGCCGGCTCCCAGGGCAAACCACTGTGTGGTCTCACCTGGCCTGGAAGGGCTTGTGGGGCACAGCAGACCAAATTTTTGGGTCAGAAGCTGAGTCTGCCTTAGGCTGTGTCCCTCTCTCTCCCCTTTCCTGGAGTGGTAGATCCCTGGAGCCCCCTTTTCCCAGAGGCCTGAGAACTCTAAAGTCTTTAGTGTGGGGGAGGGTGCTGGCAGCAGCAGCCGCTGCTGGTTCCAACTTACAATTCTGTCTGTAGTTGGTGATTTCCCTCTTTTGTCCCTTTCTCCTCTGGGTGGAGTCCAGCCTTCACCTGCTGTCCTAAACCCTAGAAGATCTTTTTCATTGCTGTTTCAGCCTGTCCTCTAGCTATTTTTCTGGAGAAGAGATTCCCATGTCTTACTAGTCCGGCATCTTACCGGAAGTAAGACATCCGATTTTTGTTCGTTGATTTTTGTGTCTTGCAACTTTGCTGAACTTGCTTATTAGATCTAAGTTTTTTAGTGGACTTCTTAGGATTTTTTATATACAAGATCATATCAACTGCAAATAGAGATGGTTTTACTTCTTCCTTTCCAATCTAGTTGCTTTTTATTTCTTTTGTCTAGTTGCCCTGGCTAGATCCTCCAGTTCAAAGTTCAATAGAAGTGATGAGATTGGACATCCTTGTCCTTTTCCTAATCTGAGGGGAAAAACATTCACTCTCTCTCCATGAAGTATGATGTTAGTTGTTGGTTTTTGTAGATCTCTTTATCAGGTTGAGAAAGTTCCTTTCTATTCCCTGTTGGGTGTTTTTTTTTTTTAATTTTTAATTTTAAAAATTTTTATCGTGAAGGACTATTGGATTTTGTTAAATGCTTTTTCCTGCATTTAATGATGTGATCATATGGTTTTCGTACTGTTATTAATATTTTTAATTTTGTTGAAAGCAAAATAAATAGAAACCACCCAACTCACCAAAGGATGTATTCAGTCAGAGTCATTCATTTCCTAAATTTCTGTGAAGTAGTAAAAAAGCCCTTACCAAGCCTTATCAAATATCTATGATTTTTACCTGCTACATTTTCACATTGTTTAACCTAATATATTTAGAAATGTTTGGGGAAATATAACTATTACTTATACAAATGCTCTTCTGCCAGTACAAAATTTGATAAAATGCTCTGAATATATATATATATATTTTTGTCAAAACCTTGGCACTGCAAAAAGAACACATTTACTGAAAAAAAAAATCTGCTGTATAATCTAGTTAAAAAAGTTAGTCCTAAGTGTGAAACTCATCTAACAAATTTATTTTCTTTCAGGAAGAAAGTCTGTGTTCACCTTTGAATTAAAAACAACCCCACCATGTTAATATATGGCCCTGTGGAAACCATCACTTCTGGGAGGAGTAACTGCTGGATATGAGTTGGTTATATGTCTTCACATATCATTTTCAAAAAATGCGAGTTTAACACTCTGGATTTAATACTACTTACAATTTAATGGCCACAGCTCTTCTCAGATTAAAATAAGGTTCAAAACAAGGATGTGAGCAATAAGCCTCATCCATCCTGATGTTTGCAGTAGCTCCATCTGGAGAGATGCTTATGCACCATTTGCTGCTTAAATTCTAATCCACTCAATAGAAAAGTACCCAAAGTTTGAAACTCTATTCCCAGTTATATTCCTAAGCAAGCTTTTGCATGCATAATCTCACCAGTAAGCTCATTTTCTTCTCTGTAACTGTAGATAAATTATGTACTGGGAATGATGGAAAATATCTGTGGATTCATTAATCTGTAAGGTATAGCTCTCATATGCAACATCTTTACCCACAACCTGCTTAAAAACGTCTCTGAAATGTCTATGAAATGAAGATGTTTCTACTAGAATGTGATGTGTATGTTCCTGAAAACCTTGCATTCTCTTAAAGTTATGCATTAAAATAACAGAACTTATGGGAAAAACAAGGCTGGGGCGTAGCCTTCAAAACTTAGATGACTTTCTGAGAGGGGAGCTCATGAAAATAATACATGGTACCTGAGGAGATAATTTAGTCTGTCCAGGTAGGCTGCCACAGGAGATACAAAAATGCCCCCTGAAAGAATGAGAATATTAGCCACTCTTTTATTAAAGTTAGGTTGGCTCTAAATATAAATGGAGCTCTGAGTCAATGGGGCTGCTGCAAAGGTGGGGCTTGGGTGGCCGTGTAACCTGCAACAAGCTGAGGGTCACAGAAGCCTGGGAATGGATTTACTTCTCAGGAGAGGAGACCCTGGGAGCAGGCACTTGTTTGAAAATGTCTTAAAGTTGAGCACTGCTAGTACCGCAGTGGAGCTGAGGGCTTTTTTCTTTCTGACTGAAGGTTGTAATTTTACTTCCTCTATTGACTCCCCTTGCCTAGAAGAAATCCCCTATGAACCAAGAAGGTTCACACATATTAAGAAAAATTATTCAAAACTTGGAAATAAAGCAGAGGAAGGTTAGTATATTCTTCCATGAGCATATTGGAACATTGCTTAACTGGCCAAGGATTATTTAATTACCTAGGGGGATGTAGCTTCATTTAATTTCCTATCTACTCTTGACCAAAGACCCAGATTTTGTTTCATGCTAGTTTGTAGATTTTTGACCAGTAGAGAAAAATAACTCCAAAGGTTATGGCTTTATTGCCCCACAGGCCATTAAACAGTTTTGTTTCTAACCTAGCAATCTTATGTAACATTCTTTTTTCAACATGCTTATTAATACCCAGATACTCAAATGCTCTTTTTTTTTTTTTAAAGATTCTTTCTTTTTTTTTTTTTTT
>PVKH010038632.1:0-11296 GCA_004027955.1 Chaetophractus vellerosus | reverse complement strand
ATCTTTCCTAGAGACCTTCATGCAAGGGTTTTACCTGTAAACCTATGGTCCATTCTCTGGTGGTCTTGGGATGGTGCAAGGCTTGCTCTGAACTGGTTAAGGCCCTGACCCTAGATTTATTTATTCAGCAAATGTTTTTGAGCCTACTAGGCACTGGGTACTGTGCTAAGTTCCAGATGTCTGGTTTGTGCATTTGACCTGAAAAAGAGGCAGATGTCTGAGCAGGGCAAAGGCCTCCAGTAAAGCAGAAGTGGTAACACGAAGAATTTAGTCCAAGACTTATGTGGACAGGGGAGGGAAGAGGTGGAAGCCTCAGCATTTAAAATTTAAAAAAAATTTTTACTTCAAGGATGCAATCTGTTCATGCAAAAGATTTTTACGACTGATGTGATTTCTTCCACCAGGACCCTGGATCCTATGCCCCTGCTTCCTGGGGATCCTTAGGCCAACAGTTTCCTCCACGCTGTGCCATATTTTCAATCTACCTGTTTACTGGTGCTTTCTTTCAGCTTATAAATGTGCTTATGTCTTTTACCCAAACAAAACCAAAACTCTTTGATTTGCTTATGTTCCCCTCTAGGTTCCATTCTTTCCTTATTATTCCCTTCACAGTCAAGCAAATCAAAAGGATTAGTTCACTCAATATTTTCCCTTTCTCACACCTCCTCTTCTTGTTGGACCCCCATAGTGCGGTTTCTGCCTCTGCTAGAAGAGGGCCCATGGAGTCACTTGTGACATTGGTGCTCCTTAACCTCTGTTCTTAATGTTTTGGTTGCCTTCCCCCCTGTTGACTATGCCCTTCCTGAAACTGTCTTTTCTCCCTGTTTTAGTGACCTCAAATGCTCTTGAGTTTTCAGTAACTTCTGTGCTGGTTTGAGTCTTTCATGGAACGCAGAAAATCATGTTCTTAAAGCTAATCCATTCCTGCGGGTGTGGGACTCTGATTGGATTGGATTCAGTTGGGGTGACGTTGATTGGATTGCTTCAATGAGGCATGACCCAGGGTGGGTCTTGGTCCTCTTGCTGGAGTCCTTTATAAACAGAGGACCAAAAGCACAGAGATACACAGAGAAAAAGTGGCAGAGACAGAGAAACCCCAAGAGGCTGTGGTAGAGAACCCAGAGACAGGAGGCTGGAATCAGCTGAGCACAGATGCACAGAAAGAGGTCTCTGAGAGGATGAAAGAGACTGGGCCTGGAGAAGAGGGGAGAGATAAGCCATGTGCCTGATTGCCCACTGCTGAGCTCAGAGAGAAAGCATCTTTAGATGACTCCGCCATGTGCCTGCTCACCCACAGCTGACCTTCAGTGAGATAGCGTCTGTGATGATACCTTAATTTGGACATTTTCACGGCCTCAGAACTGTACACCTTTAACCTAATAAGTTCCCACTATAAAAGTCAACCCATTTCTGGTATATTGCTCCCAGCAGCTTTTAGCAAACTAAAGCATCTTCCTAATCTATTTTTCTCCAGCATTTTCACAAGCAACTCTTATCCCACCCATCATTTAAACTGTGTTTTCTGAACTTTGGAGTTTGGTCACTCCTTTTCACTCTATTTACTTTCCTTGAGTGATTTCATTCAATCTCATGTCCTCAGCTAGCCCCTATACAGGCTGACAATTCCCAAATCTGTCTTTCCAGCTCAGATTTCTTTCCTGAGTCAGACCATATACCAATTACATGCCTAATTTCTCCACTTGTATGTCCCTTAGGAACCGTAGAATCAACAGTTAGAAAGTGAGGTCTCCACCTTTCCCTTACACACTGCTTCCCCTGCACCTCGGTGCAGAGTAGTCTTATTCCTTATACTGGTGCCGGAGCCATTCTTCCATTCAAGCAGTTTCCATGTCTCATCAATTCTACCAAACTTTATTTTTTAGATATTTCCCTTTTATTCATCCATATTCTCAACAATGCACTTCAGGCTTCATAACATTTTGCTTGGACTGCTGCAACTTTCTCTTCTCTGGCTTGCCTGCCACCAAGCTTGTCCAATTCATTAGAGTCTTTCAAAAACAAATTTAATCACATCACTGTCCTGCTGAAAGCTCTCCAATGGCTGCTTTGAGTACCCAGGTTTACAGCCTGTTTTAGTTCTGCCAAAGGGCTATAAAATACCAGAAATCTGTTGGCTTTTATAAAGGGGATTTATTTGGAGTAAAAGCTTACAATTCCAAGGCCATGAAAAGTCCAAACTGAGGCACCATTAGAGATGCTTTCTCACCAAAGTCAGCTACTGTTGATCCCTGCGTGTTGCCACGTGGTGGAGCAAGATGGCCGCCCATCTCTGCTGAGGTTTCAGCCTTCCCCTCTGGGGTCCGTGGGCCCAGCCTCTTGGGGCGTCATGCTTAAGCGATCCTGTAGTCCTCTCTCTCCTGGCACAGGGCTTGTCTTTTAGGGCCTTTGTCCTTGCAGCGCAGCTGTGGGCAAAATTGGAGTCTTTTCTCTCAAACGGCATTTCCCTTTTTCCCTCTGTCTGTCTGTCTGTTGGTGTGAGCCCATTTATATCAGAACCGGCAAGGAGGTGGGGACTCAACCTGAGTCACCCCTCACTGACTTAGTCCAATAAAATGCCCTACAGCAATCTTAACACATAATCTAATCAAAGACCCCTCAGCTGAATTTAATGCACTCAAAGGGTATCACACCCAGAGGAATAGAGTAGTTTACAAACATAGTCTTTCTTTTTTTTTTGGATTCATAAAATAATCTCAAACTACCACACAGCCCCATGTGGAAGTACTTACCGGTCCCATGTCCTGCTCCTTTCCATCCCACACAGGGCTCTGGTTGTGCTGAATGATGGAATGTACCAAGCTCTCTCTGGACCTTTGCAGATTCTCTTTCCTTGGGTGGCGTCTTAGTTTGCCAGAGCTGCTATGATTAATGCCACACACTGGCCGGTCTAAACAACAGGACTTTACTGGCTCACAGTTTGGAGGCTAGAGGTCCAACGTCAAGGTATTCACAGGCCATATTCCTTCCCAGAGTCTGTAGTGCTTTAGCGGTAGCTGAATCTCTACGCCCATCACATGGCAATGTCTCTTTCCTTCTCTGGCTTCTACTCCCATTTGCAATTTCTGTTACTTATCAGGACTTCAGCCCTGTAGGATTGAGGCCCACTCTCATTTGGTTTGGCCATACCTTAACTAATAACATATTCAAAGATCCTATTTACAAATGGGTTCACACCCATAGGACTGGGGGTTAGGACTTGGACATGTACTTTGTGGGGAGTCAAACCCTAAGAGCTGGTTTTTTACCATTTCCTCCATTAAATCTTTTGTGACCTGACCCTTCCCTCCCCAGTCTGCCAGGTGGTATCCCAAAGCCCCCAGAAGCCTTATTTGGTCCCTCTCTAGATTGTGAACTCTTGGAGGACAACACTGAGGTCTTATTCACTTCTCTATTTTCAGCACTCTGCATAATGCTTGGCATATATTAGGTATTCAAAAATGATTTTAGATGAACAAAGAGTTAAACACTGTTTATTCTCAGGGCTACAAAAGAAAATTTGACAAACCACCATGTTATCACAGTGAGAAAAGCCAGTCCGAGTAGCATCCACTTTGCCTTGTAGTCTATGGGCCTACCCACACGGGAATCTGAAAGAACGGCAGCAGTGGTGGCATCAACGATGACACACTAATGTCATGGTAATAACAAGAGAGTTCCATTTATTGGTCCCATTCTACACTCCAGAGCTATGCTTAGAGTTATACATAAAACATATCATTTAATCCCCACAACCACTCTATGAAGTATCTATTATTATTGGCATCTTATAGATAAAGAAACTGAGGTTTACAGAAGTTAAGAAATCCAGACTGTAAGTGGTGAAGCTGGAATTCAAACCCAGCTAATATTCTACCCATTTTTCAGTCATTTTTAGCTTATATGGGGCCATATGGCTATTTCTGGCCTATATGCCAGGAGCAGAAGAGATGTGTCAACTCTGGTCTGGGACATGGTTCTCTAGTATCTTGTTCCATCCTGAAGTGAGCTCCAAAGCCCCATTTTGAGATGGTAGGACCTCCGTCAGCCTGGGTCCCTGAGTGACTAGGAGGAGCAGAACGGCCAGCAGACCTGCAATGGGCAAGTATTGTGAACAAGAAGTTCAATTGGGTAGTTTTAAAGTCACTGAAAGTCACAAGCTCACAAGAAAAACAAACTTCCCCCAGCATGACTCATGTCGTTAGTCCAGGTCCTCCAGGAATCAGATGCCAAGACAGGATTAAACATGCAAGGATTTTTACTATGGGAAAGACCTGGAGAGATAATGGAGAGGGAACTGAGAGATGCAGGGACAGCCATCAGACCATGATGCAAACCTGAACCCCAGTGAAGGAAAGAGGAAGGGAAGGTGGGCAGAAGTGTCCTAGACTGCCAAGGGGGCTAAGGAGAGTTCTAAGGCAATTTTGGTGGCTCTTGGGAGGGCTTTGAGCAAAGTCACCCATCAGAAGAGTCTCAGGCCTCCCAGGAGTGATGCCACTGCAGTATCCTTGCTGTGCTTAGTCATTGCCTGGGAGCGGCCTGTGGGAAGAGCAGCCTTGGAGCAATAGCAGTGTTGGATTTTGATGGATTTCAGAGTGCAGCAGCTGGGACCCTTGGTCAGTTATGCTCTCTGCTCTTGGAGGCCTGCGAGGCACATTTTCATGGTCCTCACAACTTATGATTCATTCAGGAGTTGGTTTGGAAAATACACCTCCTCTATGGAGCAGATGGGAATGTTTTCAAGACTGAGGAAACAATTGTTAGTACAGATGCCAGTACCAATTACTGGAATTTCTTTCCAGAATGCTGGGTGTCTTCTATACAGATGAATTCATGGAAGAAATATGTGGGTAATGAAATGAACTTTGTTCTTCTGTGCCTGATGTGAGCATTTTTACAAACCCAAAAAGATACACAGAATCCGATGATAGGCCAGAATGTTTGAAATTAGAACAACGCTGGGAAAATAAAGGCCATAGGGTAGTCATGTTTACCTCTTAGCCCTTCCAAGTTCTTCTCTTGCTTCCTCCTCTCTCATGACTGAAACTTGTTCTTTCCTTAGATTGAAAGAACTGGTCCCAACTGTGGAAGATATCTCCACTCTTTCTAATTGGATACGTTAGAAAGCGAAAAGCTACATGTCTCAGATCATGGAGGTGAATTTTGTTCTGCCTGTTAGCTGTGCTTGGGGTGAGATTTGGAAGAAAGGAGGCAGATGCCAGTTTTTTATAGCTGTTGCTGCTGCAAGCTGGGACATGGCATATGTTCGAGGTGGGGTGGTGGGCCAGGATCCCGGTGTAGTCCAGCTTTGTGGGCATGAATGGCAGGTGTGACCATGGCTGAAGCACTTGCTTCCTGCTTTGTGGCTTGTTATGGTGGGGCGTCCTGGAAATCTGTAGTTCTGTGGCAGCTCTCTGATGCTCCTCCAGTCCTCCCAAGGTCTTTGTAAGCCCTTAACAGCCAATATTAAGTTCTTTTCTACTTGAAATACCTGGAGTCATGAATGTGTTCTCTACTCAACCCTGACTAAACTCCCCAAAGGAGAAGATGGCTGTTCATTAATTCATACATACATTAATTCATTCAACAAAGTGTCTTTGTCCATTTAGTTATTGCATATTGGCCTTATATGGTTGCAAGGCACAGATGAGTCTCTGCTGAACCAGGCACAGGTTCTGCTCTTAAAGAGCTTATAATTGAAAGCCAGGGATGGAGTTTGGAGGTGAAAGAGAGAATTATTAATGATTAAAAAGATGAAAAACTCCAGTGTAGAATGCCTAATTTGGGGAAAGGTAGGAAATTAACATTTATTGAACATCTATTATGTATCAAGAATTGTGAGAGGTTTTTAATAAACTTTATCATGTTTACTCATTAAAGCAATCCAATGAAGCAGATATTAGTTAGCAGATGCACAAACTAAAACCCAGAGAGGTTAAGTGTCCTGTCCAAGGATCTGGGTCAGGATCTGCCTGACAGAAAGTCCATGCTCTTGGAAAGCAAATGTTAGTCACTTCAGACAGTGCTTTGAAATTGCCATGTCCGCTGAAGACATGCATGACAAAAAATCCGTGGTGCCTCTTCAGGTTCTCAGTGTCTCTGCAGAGCACCTAGCCTTCATTAATCAATTCCCTCTTTCCCCTTTCAGTTTGATCCCTATTATTTTTTCTTTCTTATTTGTTTCCTTTGATCTGGAAACAAACAAACAAACAAACAGGCAAGTGCCTTTTCTTCAACTTCCATTCTGCTCTGATTTTCTCTGCCATTTTTCTTCTCCTTTGCTTTGGGCCTCTTCCATCTCTGTCTCCCCATCTCTGTCCTCCTTCCTCTCCCCTGTTTCATATCCTTTTGGTCTCATTTAGATCTCTGGGCTCCCTCAGGGCTCTCTCTCTGCCCCTCTGTATCATTCATTCTCCGCCTGCCTGCTGCATCTCTCAAAGGCCGTCCCTGGTTTGGAGCACTTGGATGTCTGTATTTCTCGCTCTATGTTCAGGTTGAGGGGGCAGGTAATTTTACCTGCTTTCTTGATTCTGGGAGAGTTAAGGAACTCTTACTTGCCTCCCAGTTATCAGTGAAAACGCTTCCTTGCTTGTGCCTAAGAGTTTTGACTTCCCATCCTTGTCAGTGTCGGAACCTGACCTGTTCTTGCCATGTGTTCTTCCTGCTGTCACAAAACCAGCCTAGCGAAGCTGTTCTTCCTCTTTCTCTCTCTGCCTAGCTCTGTAGGGAAATAATGGCTTTGCAGATATGCCATTATGCAAACACATAGGGATGGCATGGAGCATGGAAATCCCTGCCAGTTGAAAAAAAAATAATTGTTATTGACCTGTGGTGCAAATTGAATGAGGAATAGAAAACTCTAAATGGATTTTGCTCCCAGTAATTTTCTCTTGTGCTCTGATCATATAGTAATTGCGTGAGTCTTTGCTCAAATCTCCCTTCTCTGCTGATGAGCACCCTTAAGGAGGAGTCATGGTTTAAAGGGTGAAAGTGCAGTACTTATAAAGATCTTCAGAGAAAGAAAGAAATCCCACTCCCACCATAATTTTTTAAGGCAATTTCAGCTTTTGAAAAGACCTACATTTTCTTTTCTTTTTTTTTTCTTTCTTTTGAACTGAAAGGGAAAAACCTGTGAAATTACAGAACAATTTTACTTTCTTTCATTTTCCTTGATTGTCAGACTCCTTTCCAATCCTCTGTTTGTCCCCCAAAACTCTAGTAGAATGGTTAGCTTCCAAACCAAGTTGCACTCCTGGAATTTCAGCCGTAAAGACATAGATTACTTTTTATATTTTGTAGCTCACACCTTAACCTTTTCAAAGAATGTAATAATCACAAACGAATTATCTTATTCCAGATCTCATTTCCTCCCCATTTAATAAAAACCCAAATGAGTCGAGTTAGGCGATTTCCTCCTAATAAAATCACCTTTTCTTGGCCCTTGGGCTAGAAGGGCCCTTTTTCATTCCCCAGTGTGGGATGGCTGCTGAAAAGTTAATGGGATCTGAGAGTGAATTAGTGAGAAAGTTATTCAGTTCAAAGGAAATAAAGATCCCATTGTACTTTTTGTTAGTGAGGTCACATCTGGAACTTGGCGTTCAGATGTAGGAGTCACACATTTAGAAATTTACTGATGAACTGGAATTTGTAGAAGAGGACAATTGGGGTGGTGAATTGGTCAGATTATATAAGAAGTGGTGAAGTAACTAGGCTGGAAAAGAGAAGAGCCTGAAGTGGGAAACAGGAGAGGCAAATAAATGACAATGTGATACTCATCACACTGTGGAACTCATCTTTTAATCAGAATACAAGACATTGAGATGTGACAGTAAGAAGAAGAATCCTTTACTGAGTGCTTAGTTCTTATGCTTAGAGCTTTCCATTCACTTTTTGAAAAATTAGTAAACTTTATTTCAACTTGAAAAAATAAAATAACAGACAAAAGGCAGCTTAACAAATTATGTGAGCGTTACTTTAAAAAAAATTCTGTCCGGGCACATTTATTTTATTTAATCCTAAAAACAAACTCAATTGTTTCTCCAGTGTTCAGAAAGATGAATAAATGAGCACAGATTGGTCAAATGACATGACCAAGGTCTCCTTGGTAATGAAGAAAATGAAGGAAAAAAATACTTGATCATATTCATATTTTGTTAAACGAAATCCCATATTCGTTTTTTGACCTTTAGCATTGATAGAGTAACTTCTCTGTCTTTGCTGCAAAAATATTGCAATATTACTGTTAACTGTAGTCTATAAGTTACATTAGTTGTATTTTTCCCATGTATCACCATGTTATTAACACCTTGTAATAGAGGAATATTCTTGTATTTGTATTATTAATGATAATTCTCCTACATTCACTGTTTGTTTTAATTATTATAACAACCCTAGAGGTAGATATTATTATCCCCATTTAGCAGGCAAGAAAACTGAGGCCCAGGGAAGTTCAGAATCTAGCCCAAGTCCAGGCAGTTAATAAATGCCAGATCCAGAATTCAAATTCAGGTCCCTCTGACTCTAAAGGTGATGTCCTTAAAGACAGCATACATGTCTCTCCAAAAGAAGAGATGGTAGGCAAACAGCTGCTTGGATGGAGAGGAGCAAAGGTGTTTTGTTTTATGCATGGCTGTGTTTATACCTTTCCACTTGATACAGTGAGAAACCACATTATCTCTTATTTCCATGTATTAGCAAGGCCAATGCATCCCACTTGTCTCCATTTACAGAGCAAATGCTGTGGCATAGGTTCAATGGAATTTTTCTCCCATGTGTTCTAATCTACTGCTGATGTGACAAGGACAGAATTGTCAGAGCAGTTCCTACTTAAATAGTTCAGAGCTTCATTAGGAAGATGTAGCTGGATGCAAGGCTCACGAGGCAAGGGTTGACATCACAGTTGACATTAATTGGTCTCTTGGCTGGCTGCCTCAGCATAACATGGGAACTGGACACCGAGGGAAACACAGGGTGCCAGGCTTGCTAGAGCTACTTTCAAGGCTGGCTCAGAGACCATCATGTTAGGTCAGGAAGGGAATTCCCATAGGCACAAGCTAGGGACCTGGATAGGATCTGTCACTTTGGCTGTCTCTCCCTCAGAGAGCCAGTGGCCTTTCAGAACTAGGGCATTTCTACTGTGGTTGGCTTGCTTCTTGTAAACACACACACACACACACACACACACACACAAGCACAGACTGTGGACATCTCTGTCATAGAAACAAGACTATCCTATTTAATTAATTTCCTCCTTTTGGGATATGATAAGTATCCAGGAGACCAGACAACCCTAGAGGCTTCCTGTATAAAAATAAAAGGAATTCTTGACCTGGTACCTTGATAGCCAGAGCAGGTGAAAAGGGCTGAGCACCTATTTGTCCATTCCCAGCTTTCGTGGCAGAAGTTCTGTGTTGGATTCTCATTGCATTGTGGGGCCTTTGACTCAGGGACTCAGGGGTTGGCTGTCTATTTGATGCCAGTACTATAGAGGCCACCATACATAGTTAGAAAATACTAACACAATAGATCTTCAAAACTTCCTAACAAAGAAGGTGCTGCTCTAAGAAATGAGCAGATGCTCCTCTATTTTGTATAATACATTTAGGAAAATGGATATACTCTGGGGGCATTTACTCTAAATTACAATACCAAATACTTTTTCACTGTGGCTGGGAGCAGGGCTAACCCTAACTGGGGTACTCATCCTCTTGGGCCGACTATGAATTATGTGTCCTGCAGGACATACTGCTACCTGGGGGAAAGTATAGGCTCATGCATCCATTCATTTATGATTAAGAAATCTGTTAACTATCAGGATTCTGGGTCCATTACTGATTTATCTTAAATGTTGTTCCCTGAGACCCTGAATGACAAAGATAACAATATTTTGATTTCACAAGAGGCAGGTATTATTTTTCTCAAATTTACAGGTGATAAAACTGAGGCTTAGAGAATTTGAAGGACTTATCCAGGGTCTTACAATTGGTAAGAGGCATAGTAATGACACTCTCATTCTTCTGGTCCTAAATTTGAAACTTTTGCTGCTATGTGGAATCCCCTATAGTACTTTCTTCTCCTTTACACTTGTTTTCCTTTAGAATTCACTATGGTAGACTGTACCCACTTTCAGCATTCTCCTACATTCAATTTTGTCAATTTCCATGTGTGTTTGATACCATATACATACTCAAGGCAAATCGAAAACTACTGAACAATGGGTTACCCTTATCCCCTTCAGCACATCATCTGACTTCTGGCAGGGAGCCTGAGAGAACCCTGTGTTTGTACCTTCCTCATATTACTGAGTGAATGAAGGAAGGCATCATGGCTGTCACATTAACCATCAAACTAAAAAGGGCCTGGGATGGATTAGACTTCGGGAATGATATGTGCCCCATAACGTGAGGGCTGCTTTCTAAGGCTTTGTAAGATTTTAGAAATACTGTGACAGTCCCTTTACAAATTGGTTTTGACTACCTGATCATCTGTAACCCAGTTACTGAGGAATAAATGTTTGAAAGTGTTCATTTCTTTTTTAACTACCCTGTATATCTTTCACTCATACCTTCTTCTCAGTCCTAGTGGAGTTTGATCAAAGGAGAGGAAGCATGTTGATATATTTTTTTTGGTAGAGCTTGAAGCAATATTTAAACAGTTTGGAATCATAAGCAGTAGTAAAAAAAAAAGAAAACCTGTTGTTTGAAGCTCTTTCGTCTATGGATTTAATAAGTATATATATTTCTGAGGAGACCATTGTCATGATCCCTAAATCTAGTCTGCGTAGTTTGAATTCTGAATGCTGTGTATTCTGGCTTCCTCATCTGCTCCAGCTAACCTAACTCAACTTACTTTTTTGGGGCACAACTGTCTTGCCCTTTAATCCCTGGGGCAGCTGATCTTGTCATTGTTCCTCCTGAAACTCTCCGACCTGCTTAAGCTGGGTCCTTCTTTTCCTCTCCTACTGGTTGGCTCAGGGTGTGGTCTCATCCAGGGAGACCTGCCTTGGGCACACTTCCTCAGCTTTGGACTTGGCCATCTGAATAAATAAGCGCCAAGTGGGTGAGATTTCTCTATCATTTGGCTCTGAGAGAAGCATCATCAAGTGGGTCTACTTAGAGAAAGAAAAGGATTAACTCAGTGAGCTCACTGACTTCTTGACACTTTGTCAGCCAGGCACCAGGGTTCTCTGAACTGTGGCTTTACCATGTTTTATTCTCCAGGAATACCATCTTTGTGCATCAGGTTAAAGCAACTATATTCTGTTAATGGGACATTTGTTTTTTTTAATTGAGGAGGAGCA
>PVKH010038631.1:0-11311 GCA_004027955.1 Chaetophractus vellerosus | reverse complement strand
ACCATCCCCAGCCAAACCGGCCTTGGTTTTGCTCCTTGAGCAAGTTTGTCCTTGCCTCAGGGTCTTTGCAACTGCTCCTCCCTCTGCCTGGAGCCCTCTTTTCCCAGATACATGCAGGGCTGCTCCTTGTTCTTCAGGTCTCAGCTCCTGAGTCACCGCAATGAGGCTTTTCCTGACCTTTCCATCTAATGTGCTCCTTGCTCCCTCTCCCCCTTTCTAGCTCGCCATCCCATTTTCTGTCTTCATAGTCCTTATCATGATGAAAATGACCTTATTTGCTCATTTAGCTTGGGTTCCCCAGCTGGGACACAGGCTCCATGACTGGAGGTGCCACGTTTGTCATGGTTATATCCGTGACCTTGCTGCCTGTAACTGCCCTGGCCAGTGGTGAGACCCACTAGGAACCCCTGCTGTGTTAATGCCTCTGAATGAAAGAATGAGCTGAGCCTGGGGGAGGACTCAAAGCAGTGTAGAGAATCGCAGAATCTTAGAGATGTAAAATCCTGAGAGACTGCTCCTAATCCTATATGCCTGTTTCACAGATAATGAGTCTGTGTCTAAAGGGGACAAGTGGCCTGCCCAAGATCATGCCATGAGTCTGTGAAAGAACTGAGAGGAGAATCCAGCTTCCTAACAGGAGTTGTCCTTTTTGTTAAATGAAAAGCAGCATGTGTCCACACCCATCAAAGGTGCTGAATTAGTGAGTTGCTTTGGTAGGCGAGACTGAGGTTTTTCAAAGCAGGTTTCCTAAGGTGGTGTTTTCTGGCAGAGGGAAGATTTGAATCCACAGTGAGCAAGGAGATAGAAATGCGACTAGAGAGATCCGCCTGAGAAGAAGCTGGGAAGGAGGACTTGGCAGAGGCAGTGCAGGGTAGAGCTCAGAGCTGGGGCCTGAGGGAGATCCCAGTGAGTGTACAGAGGGTGAGGTAAGGGGAGGCCAGGCCCTGGCTGTCCAGATAAGCCTTTCCTCTCCTGAGCACTGGCGGCCCTCAAGTGGGAGAACAGGGCTCGAGGGGGGTCACGTGGTAATTGTGGGCTCAGGAAACCAGAAGAGCAAAGGAGCAGATGGAGGAAGCCCTGCCCAGAGGCCGCCAGGCAGACAGAGGCCCCGGTTGTCTAGGAAGCATCTCTGCTGCATCATCTGTTCAGAAGGAGCAACGCATGCCTCCCCCCAGGCTTATTCTGAAGAGGGTACGAGGATTTGGGTGTCAAATGCATAGCACCATTTATGACAATGGGACATGCTCAATACACTTTTTTACCCTTACTTTCTTCCTTTTTGTGCCTCTCACTCCCCATCCCTACCAACTTTGTGGTTATTTCATCCTTTCCTTCCTTTGAAATGAGTGTCCCCAGTTAAATAATTTGAAGGAATTTGAAAGTCATCGGTTCATAGACTCTTAGACCCGAACAGGAGTTTAGGGGGTCACCTCATCCAGAAGTTAAAATCTATAGCTCACACATGTTTCTGGGGGCTTATGGAATTGTTTGAAATGCTGAATTAATTGCCATTTTAAAATTGGGAGATTTCACATTTTAATTTGGTTTCCGGCATCTCTTGAAAGGGCTGAGTGTGTGGCAGCGCTGAGCCTGCTGGCCTGAATAATTCTGGCGGCTGGAGCTCAACGGCCGTCAGTCCCACTGTCCAGCTCACCGCCGCCCCGACCCCAGGATCCCCGGCTCGCAGCTGTAAATTCCACCCTGCCCCTGTGGCGCTTTATTACGTAGCCTGCAGCTCTTAACTTCCGTCCAAACGCCTCTCCACCCTCTATCCCTGAGACCAGCGGCAAAGGTCTTGGTACAGCAAAGCTCAGCTCCATGGGACGAAGTGTGGGGTGTTCAGTGGTTCCCCGAACTGGCAGAGCCCGTGGCTGGCTGAGCAGGCCCTTTCTCGCCTCCAGCCATGCTCTTCTTCTCAGGGTTCAGCCGTCAGACACGCTGCTGTTTCAACGGTGGCACCTCTCTGGTTGGTGGGAAGTCAAGGTGCCAAGAGGGAGGGCTGGCTTGGGAGGTGCAAGTGACACGCAGGACCGTGACAGGTGGAGCCCGAGGTGACATCCTAGGAGAAATATCCCGGAGGCAGCCCGGGGTCTGGATTGATGCTCTCAAGTCTGCCCTCCCTCCGAATTAGGCAAATCAGAATCTTCTCGCATTTGGCGAGGACCCTGTGGGGAGGATATTTTGTTAGCGATTCATGTACCTTTGTAACCTATCTGTAATGTAAGTTGAAAATTAGGAAGCATTGCACATATTCACAGAGTAAAGATTTTGAGGTAAAACACAGTTTCTCAGAGTTTTAATTTAAATGAAAAGTGTTCCTTGTGTATTGCTCTTACGAAAAGCAAAGGTGGGTTTTCTCCCCCTACCAAAAGGCCAGCTGAATTATATTTTGATAATTTTCTCAATGTGTCAGCTGCCAACAGCACTTTAAATAATAAGAACTAGATCCCTCCTAAATAAGGTGGTAATTCTATTAAATGATACGAGGCCCCACCACGCAGGGTCTAAGGCTTGCCGCCAGGTTTACAAAATTCTAAAAAACCTGAACACCAGTGCACCATACTTCACTGGAATCCACCTGTACCCCAAGGGCTAATGAAGGCTGGGTGCACAGCTCCTAGGAGACGACCACAGTCATACGGGTTTTCTTATTTGGGCTCCTGTAAAGCTTCATGAGATCAAGTAAGAATTATTAGCTGCACAGCACAGAAGAGAAAACCGAGGTTTAGAGAGGAGACTCGGCTGTAACGAGTGAGGGCTTGAATTCACTTCCTCTAGGTACAGAGGCAATGATGCTCTTCCAAAGTCACATACTTTGTGGAGCATTGGAAGTAGCCACACATCTGTGGTCAAAAGTTGTAGAGCTGAGGACCTGAGGCTAAGAGAAAGGAAGAGGTCCAAGTAAAATACTAGCTACTAGTGGGTGCTTACTGTGTGCCCGGCCAGACGCTGAGTTTCTGAGCTAGGTTATCTCACTGACATCATACATTTATTAGCTTCATTTTAGAGTTGAAGAACGAGACAAAATATTTTAAGGATGCTAATACACAGTGAGCTCTTGTAAACCATAACCGTACATATAAACTCTCAATTACTTCTCACAAACATTCTACAATGCGTGTCTCTAGGGTACATATTGTTATGCCCCTTTGGAGATATCAAATGCCCTCTTTTCTCTTTCCACTAAGCATATAATTACAAAGCACACACACACACACACACACATGCACAACCATTTGGGAAAGGCCTATGAATCTAAGTTACCTGGAACGAAGGACCCATGTAAGAAAAGCTTGTGCTAAAATTCTGAAACTTGACATGTACTCTCGACTCTGGAAATGTTTACTTGACTCATTTAAAATTACTTTTAGTTAGAAATATGTCAAACAAACTGATATATGCAAAAATATTTTTCCAAATATCGAGAATCCACAAATGTAAACATTTTGCTATTTTTCACGTTGACATTTTCTCTAAGTTTAACTGGTCTGGAGCGTTGAAGACACGTTCTGTCCCTCTCTGACCCCATTTCTCCTCTTCCATCCCCAGAGGTCCCCAGGATTTTGAAATTGGTCTTCATTCTTCTTGTATTTTACACTTTTATTACTCATGTATTCATCTACAATGATTTATAGAACTGTGTGGTTGAACTGGCATGATACACCTTTCATAAAGCTTTCTAAAAGATCTGCAGTTACAAAATATATCCAACCAACAAGTACAGATAATAATATAACAAACACACTTCCATAACCCAGATTTGATCCATGTGAATATTTTATTTTAATCAGATTTTTTTTCTTGAAAGAAAGAAAACATGGATTTTGCTAACAGCTCTCTCCTTTACCCATCCCTACCCCCAGTATAATCCCATTCATCTTCTTCATTCCCCTAGACAATCTTTTCCAGAGCTGGGTGTACTTCTCCATCTTTTCCGCTTACTACATGCAAAAGTAGCCTTAAAGTACATATACTATTGTGTCGTGTGATTTTAAAGATTTGTATACCTGGTCGTTATGTATATATGTATGTCTGTATATGTATATGTATATGTATATGTATATGTATATGTATATGTATATGTATATGTATATGTATATGTATATGTATATGTATATGTATATGTATGTGTATATATATATATGCTATTTAAGTTGTTTGCTTAAATTAAATTTTTGAGATTTGTCCGTTTTGATACATGATAGTTTATTCATCTTAAATTCTTTTTACATATATCAGTTATTTATCCTTATTTCCTTTAATGGACATTTAAGTATCTTCCTTTTTTCCCTGTTACAAACAATACATGAGCATCATCACAACATGTTTCTTTATACATTTTTAGCAATATTTCTTTAGGGCATAAATATGCCAAAACATGGAATTGCAGAGGAATAAGTGCCTCTTCAACTTATTAGATTTTGCCAAATTGTTCTTCAGAGTGTCTCAGCATTTTATATTTCTACTAGCAATCTAGGAGATTTTTCTCCATGTTCTTGCTAGCACTCGGTATTGTCAGATATTTTTATTAAATGCAGATTCTTAATGTTGTGAAATGGTATCACATTGTTTTAATGATATCACATTGCTTTACTTTGCATTTCCCTGATTACTGGTGAGGAGTAGCTTTCCCATGCTTAATGGCCATTGAGGTTTCCTCTTCTATGAAATTATCTTTCAAATTTATTGTCAATTTTCCATAATGTTATTTTTCTCTTCTGCTTTATATATATATGTATACACACACACACACACACACACATATATGATACAAACTCTTTGTTGGTTTTATGCTTTGCAAATACTTTATCTTAATTTTGCTTTTGGGGTCTTAAATCTCAGGAGATTTACTGCCAGTTTATACATTTGTTAGTCTTTTCTCAGTCCTTTCCAGAGTGGTCCATGAATAGAAAAGCTTTAGCTTCTTGCAATTATCATTATTAATCTATCAGTGTTAAGTAATAGTTTGGCTGAGTATGGAATTCTGGTTTAGACTGTCTTCTTTCCTTGAAACTTTGAAGACCTTCTTCTTGCACTCCTTCTTCTTACTCTTTCCCTACTGCTTTCTCCTTCTCCTTTGCTCTATTGATGACCTACCTGACATTCCTTATAAAGGAATCCATGTTTTCTTCTCTTGTGTGTGTCTAAGTAAAGATTTATTATCCATCCTGCTCAAGATTCACTGTTCTCTCTCAAACTGAGGAATCACATCTTTCATTAGTTATGGGTTATTTTCATCTGTTACCTTTTTGATATTTCTTTCTATTCTCCTCTGGAAATTCTGTTAAACATATGCTGGACCATCTGAATCTATAGTCCATAAGATTAAATATTTCATTTATACTTTCCCTCTCTTTTTCATACTGTGATATATTCTAGGTTTACCCATTCTCCAGGTTTTATACTAGAACCTATGTTTAACCTGTTTTCTTCACTTACACATTTAGGTTTTTTGTTTTATTGACATGTATATACAAATATATATCTTATAGATAACCATGTATACATATGTTGTATATAATTATTTTAAAAATCTCCATTTCTCTTTTCTCGATATCTATTTTTAAGTCACTGAGCTAATTCCAATCAAACAACGTAGTTTCCCCCTTTCCATGTTTGGAGATCTCTTCACAACAGTGAGAAATCTGGATACTATTACCCTCAATCTATTTACTCATTTGCTCTAGTCTAGAATATACAAAAAGTAATTTCAAAATTGCTTACCCATGCCACTGTAAAAAGCAAAACTACTAACTAAAGTTCAATATTTATTTACATTTTTGGTACAATTTACATACTTTGAAATGAACACATCTTCAGTGTACAGTTCCATTAGTTTTTTTTTGATGAATGAATACACCCCTGTAAACCACACTGCCATCAAGATATTGAACATTTCCATCTCCCCAGAAACAGTCCTTGTGCTCCTTCTTGGTAAATCCATTCTCTGCTTCCAACTGGAGGCAACTACTCTTCTGATTTTTCACCACAGATTAGTTTTGCCTGCCCTAGAATTTTATATAAATGAAATCTTGCAGGGTGTTCTCTATTGTGTATAGCTTTTTTCATTTTTCACAGAGTGAAATTCATGTATGTTTTTGTGTACATCAACAGTTCATTCCATTTTATTGCTGAGTAATAGTTTATTGTATCATCAATTTCTTACACATTTTCCCATTGATGGACATTTGGGTTGTTTCCAGTTTTCGGGCTATTATGAATAAATTGCTCTGGACATCTTTGTACAAATCTGGGTGAGGGCATAGGTTTTTATTTCTATTGAGCAAATGTCTAGGATTAGAATTGTATGGTAAAATAGTAGTCTATAAATAACTTAAAAATAAACTGCCAAAAATATAAACTGCTTTTCAAAGATGCTATACCGTTTCACATTCCCACTAGTATTATAGGAGACGTATGCTCCACATCGTCGACCACATTTTATTTTATTTTTTTAAAATTATGGTACTGAGGCCGGGAATGAGCCTGGGACCTTGTACGTAGGAAGCTGGCGCTCAACCACTGAGCCACATCAGATCCGCTGAGTTGGCTTCCTTGTTTGCTTGTTTGTTTGTTTGTTTTGTTTTTATGAGGCACCAGGGACTGAACCCAGGGCCTCCCATGTGGGAAGCAGGTGCTCAACAGCTTGAGCTACATCCACTTCCCAACAACATTTGATTTTAACAGATATTATAATTTTAGCCTTTCTAGTGGGTGTGAAGTGGTATCTCATTGTGGTTTTAATTGCATTTCCCTGATGACTAATGATGCTGAGAACTTTTCAGCTGCTTTTTGGCCATTTGCATAACTTCCTGTGTGAAGTATTCATGGCTTTTGCTCCTCTTCTTCTTCAGTTGTTATTCTTTTTATTATTGAGTTCTAAGAAATATTTATATATTCTGGTTAAAAGTCCTCCGTTAGGCATATACTTGAGACTTTCCCAGTTTGAGACTTTTGCAACTGTGTCTTGATAAGAAAAAAATGATTAATTTTAATGAAATTATTTATCAAGTTTTTTTCTTATTCCTTTCTGTGTCCAGTCCAAGAAAACTTTGTCTATCCCCAGATCATGAAGATATTCTCTGTTTTTTTTCTAAAAGCCTTAGAATCTAAAAGCTTTACATTTTATATTAAATTAAAATTTGGCTTCATTTTTGGAGAGCTTTTGGAACACAGAAGGGTCACAACTGTGGCAGGGGAGGCTCACTGGTGTGGGGTGTCAGTAATGGGGGGGGTGTGGGGTGGGGTGCACATAGGACATGCCTCTAAGGCATATGAATAGGTTTAAGTGTTCGTGGGATAGTGTCTCTGTTGGGTGCAGACCCATACAATAACCAAAAGAATATTGAATTCCCATCCTATGGAGTCCTGCTATATTCTCTAGTAGAAGGACAAGAATTCCCTGAGTACATGGGCAGTGCCTAGTGAAGGAAGACAGACCATTATGCTAGTCCATTGATACTGATGATTATACTTATGAACCCGTTCTTGTGAAATTGAAACTTAGCCTAGTATTATATATTGCCTAAGAATTACCTCCTGAAAGCCTTCTTGTTGCTCAAATGTGGCCTCTCTCTAAGCCAAACTCAGCATATGAATGCACTACCTTCCTCCCAGCATGGGACATGACTCCTGGGGATGAGCCTCCCTAGCACCGAGGGATTATTACCAAGTGCCAACTAGCAATGCATCTGGAAAAAGACCTTGACCAAAAGGGGGAAATATTAAATATAAATGAGTTTTTATGGCTAAGAGATTTCAAAGGGATTTGGAAGGTCATTCCAGAGGTTACAATTGTGCATGTCTCAGTAGGATCTCACTGACTGTCACAATAAACATTGCCTCAAACAGCAGGGCTCCTGAGGGCTCTAGAGACATCTAGACACTATAAGCAGAGCAGACAAGCTCAGGAATTTGGCATCCTGTCAGTGGGCCTTACTTTGGAATTTATGCTCCTTAGTGTAACAGTTAGACTTATTTACAGTTTCCCTACATGTGGCTCTTCTGCTGATTTTATTTGAAATTATAATTAGTTCTATACTTGTTAAATATATGTTCTTGAGACTTAAATCTTTGGTCTGTTCATGTGCCAGTTGAGCCCTGAATCTCACCAGAGTTGCAACACCTTCTCTCCAGTCCATTGGACTCACCCAGGACAATTAACAAGGAGGTCATGATGGACAATGCCTATCCCAAGGAATAGAGAGTGTCTGCAACTGCAAGCAAGATGGTTCCATCCATGTGCCCCAGATGGGTAACAGCATCCCCAAATCCTCTGACTGGCGAAAGAACAATGGACTAAAGTAGACATTATTATTCTATTATAGACTTATTATTATTCTAGCAATGGAAGAACTTTTATCATTGATATAAGGACATTGGCCACCAGAGGTTCTGAGGGGAAGGAGAGGGAAGAATAGGTGTAAAATGGGGACATTTTTGGGACATTGGAATTGCCCTGCATAGCATTGCAATGATGGATATAGGCCATTAGCTATTTTGTCATAGCCTATAAAATTGTGTGGGGTAGAGTATAAACTATAACATAAACTATAGTCCATAGTTAGTAGCAATGCTTTGCTATGTGTTCATCAATTGTAATAAATGTACCACACTAATGAAAGATGTTGTTAATCTGGGAAAGTGTGGATGGGGGAAGGGGTAGGGCATATGGGAATCCCCTACATTTTTATGTAACATTTATGTAATCTAAATCGACTTTAAAAATAAAAAAATAAAAAATAATTTGTATATGGTGTGAGGTAAGGGTTGAGATGCGTGTCTGCTCCCATATAAATATCCAGTATGTTGAAAAGACTTCTTTCCTCACTTAACTGCTTTGACATATTTGCTGAAAATAGAGTAACCATATAAATGTGGGTCTCTTTCTCTATTCCCTATTCTGTTTCATTGACCTATTTGTCTATCTTAGTGGTAACACCACACTGTCTTGTTAAATGTAGCCTTAAGACTTGAAGTCTGGTATTGCAATTCCTTCGAAGTTGTTCTAGGTACAAAGATTAATTGAGACCATTTTAAATCTTGTGAATTTCCATGTAATTTCCATTTCAATTCCTATTTTAAAATGATGATTTGAGCAGTGTTAAATCCATGGATCAACTTGGGTAAAATTGATATCCTAATAATATTGATACTTCAATATATGGGCATTCTATGTTTCCTTATTTATTTAAGTAGTCATTGTTCTCAGCAATTACTGAAGTCATTTGTGTAGAGGTCCATGGTAGTTTAAAACTGCATGTATCCCAGAAAAGCATATTTTTAAAGTTTAAAGTTAATCCTGTCCTGTGTAAGATCTTTTGATAAGGCTCCTTCAGTTAAGATGGGCCTTAATCATTCAAGATGGGTTTCAATCCTCTTACTGAAGTCCTTTATAAGAGAATGAAATTCACAAAGAAGATGAAAGCAATGAAACCAAGAAGAGAAAAGAGAGACCAGCAGATGCCACTATGTGCCTTACCATGTGATAGAGGAGACCAGGATGGCCAGCAGCTAGTCTTCAGGAAGAAGGTATTGTCTTGATGATGCCTAGATTTGGACATTTTCATGGCTCCAAATCTCTAAGCTTGTAAGCTAATAAATTCCCATAATTAAACCCCATGCATTTCATGGTATCTGCTTTGAGAGGCTTAGAAAATTAAAACAAGGTCTTTTACATATTTTTGTTCAATTTATGACTGTTCTACTCATTTTTAAAGAAATTTTTAAATTTTATTTTCCAGTACATATAAATAAAATTGATTCTTAGGTATTGACCTTGAATCCTGAGGCTATTAATTCTAAATGTTTCTTGTGCTTTTTTGGTAGGTCCCTAAAGATTTTCTAAATAGATAATCATGTTGTCTGACAAGAGACAATATTACTTCTTGCATTCCAGTCTTTATGCTTTTATATTTCTTCCTTATTTTCTTAACTAGAACCTTCTTGCTTCATCCCAGTGTAAGGGGGTTAATTATTCAGTGTTTCAACATTTAGTATGATGTTAGCTATATCGGTTTTTTGTAAAATCCCTTTATCAGATCAGGGATTTTCCCTTCTATTCCCATTTTTCTGAGAATTTTTATCATGAATAAATGCTGAATTTTGTCAGATGCATTTTCCATCTCTATAGTCAATTTTCAAATATTAAACATTGCACTCCTGGGTAACACTTCACTTGGTCATGATATTTATAATTCTTATTTGTGACTGGATTAAATATGCTGTTTTTAATAGGATTTAAAAATTTATGCTAATAAAGAATGATGGGCAATTGTTTACTTATAACATTTTTGCCAAGTTTTAGTGTCAGGGTTTTTTGGTCTCATAAAACAAGCTGGGAAGCGTTCTCTTTTCCTTTGTTTTCTAAAAATGCTTCTACAAGTTTGCTGATTTTTTTTCTTTAAATTTTTGGTAAAATCCAATAGTGAAGCCATCTGGACTTGAAGTTTCTTTGGGGATGGTGATTTTCTTTGCTTTTTTCCCTTAACTAAATTTATAGTAAAATATGCTGGGAAGCGGCTGTGGTCAATTGGTTGGGCTCCCGTTTGCCATTTGGGAGGCCCTGGGTTAGATTCCCATGGGTCTCCTGGTGAAGGCAAGCCAACTCACAGGGTGCCGTGAGCTGACGGCCCGTGGGGCACGGTGAGCTGATGGCCCACGGGGCACGGTGAGCTGACACAACAAAGGGAGACAAGCAGAAACAGAAAAATGCAAAGCAAAATGGACACAGCAAGCACAAGCTTACTAAGGGGGGATAAATAAAAATAAATAAATAAATAAATCTTTGGAAAAAAAAGCAATTATATATATATATTCAGATGTTCAATTTTGGTTTGTGTTAGTTTTGGTTAATTGTATTTTTCTAAGGCTTTGTCCAATCTATCCAAATTTCCTATAATATTCTCTTATCCTTTTAAAGTATATAGGATCTCTATGATACCTCTCATACATTCTTGATGTTTGTAATTTGTTTTTTTACCTCTTTTTTAAAACATTTTTCCCAGTGGTTTATTGATTTCACTAACAATTTTAAAGAAACAAATTTTTTCTTTGTTATTTTTAGCTGATATCTGTTTTCTACCTCTATTTTCAGCCCTTATCTTTATTACTTATTTTAGTCTTTTTGCTATTCTCTTTGAACCTCTTAGTGTGAAAACTTAGATTATAAATTTTAAAGCTGTCTACTTCTATAACATAAGCATTTAAAACTATGAATTTCTACCTAAGCACTGCTTTAGTTGCATCCCATAAATTTTGCTACATCCCATAATTTTCCATTATTGTTCAGTTAAAAATATTTTCTAAGTTC
>PVKH010038630.1:0-11299 GCA_004027955.1 Chaetophractus vellerosus | reverse complement strand
GGCAAGCCGCCATGGGCGGGCCGGAGCCGCCGTGGGCAGGGCAAGAAGCTGCCACGGACAGGGCAAGAGCCGCCACGGGCAGGGCAGGTCGCCCGCGGATGGAGCGCAGCCAGCCACCCGCGAACTGAAGCAAGCGCCGGCCGTGAACGGACGCAGAGACCGCCCATAAGCGGGGAAAGCCGCGCCTGCGCAGTGACCAGTCTCGGTGAGTCGCCGCAGCGGGGGGAAGGGGAGATATGTAATAAAATAAATAAATCTTTAAAAAAAAATAGTCTGTATGACTTTTCTTCTAAGTACTGAACCTTCCCTTTGCATTGCACATAAAGGCTGAGTCCACTGCAGACTTCCTCGGTGATTAAGAAAATGCTTCACTAGGAGGAGCACCCATCCATGCAAGCCAAAAAGACCTGCACGTTTCAGCCCAGTCACCTCTATCAACTGCCGCAGGGCCTACTGGCAGAGGTCTGTTGAGAACGACACTTTCTAATCCACAGGATGTCGTTCAAGACAGAAGAGAAAAGGAAAATAACGCCACAGTTATTGCTTTTCTCCTCCCCACTCGCCCACCAACAAGCTTACGCAAGCCACCAACACCTGAGCAGAGAAAAAGTGTAAGAAAATGTAATTTTATGTATCTCTACCTCTCTCTATATGTATGTATACACACACACATTTTTTTTTTACCTTAATTAGACATTTCCATCAATGGCCAAGCAGTACTGCTCATACTGGGAATGAAGACACACAGAGACACATAAACGCAGAAAGTGCCTGCTTTTACATCTGGTGATTCATAGTTTTTAGGAAGGAATAAAGGAATGGAAAAAGGAATGAGGGCTCTTCACGGAAATGGTGCAAGACAACTAATAGCGGAGTACCTTAAAAATAAAAAGAGAGAGAGAACCAGTAATAGACGTTTTTGTCGAATCTTTCTTCCAAAGATTTCTGGAACTGTGGTCTGGCTCTTTCAGAAATAGTCTTGTATCCAGTGCATTTCTGGAGGGTGAGGACTACCTCATGGAAGCGAGCGATAAAACCATTCGAGTCAGAAATGTCTTGGCCAAGTTACTTAACCTATCTGTGCCTCATTCTTCTCATCTATAAAATGGGATCAATAATACCTTCCCCCATCGTCTCAAAATAAAGATTAAGTAGGAGAAGTCATGCAAATCTCCCTAAACAGTGCTTTATGCACACTAGGTCTGCAAAATAAATTAGTGGCTATTTCTTTCATCCATGTACCCAGCCCTTTGATTCTATTAAAACATCTCTTCACAGTATTAGTTCTGTGGTGTTTAACTGAAAAGTCAAACTATTTTGAGGACTTCAGAATAATTGATTTAAAAGTAAAAAAGTAATATGACAGTCAACTTGACACTTGCTAATAAGAGCTAAACTTTTTGAATATTTCCTATGTGCCAGGCCCTGTGCTAAAAATTTTGTGTCATTCATCTCTTTAACCCTCACAATAACCGTATGGAGAAGGTGATATTATGAGGAAACTGAAGCAAAGGGAAATTCAGTACTATTTTTCAGATTGCCCAGTGCCTGGGCGGTAGAGCTGGGATCTGAGTCCACGCAGGCTTATGTGGCCCCGCTCTCTTCACCACCCCACCACACCAGCTTTACAGTGGGGGACTGGCACGTGTGCCAAATGATGTCACACACCTTGATTCCATTTTTTCTCCAACTCTTGCCTCTCTCCTTTCTTCCTTTCCCTTCTGTCTTTTCCTTCCCTTCCTTTCTCCCTTCAGTTCCTTTCATAATTTGAATTCACTGTTTTGCTCACTTGGTCCTTCTATTTGGTTTTGAAAGGCTAGAACAGAACTCTGTTTACTGCAGGATAAATGGGTTCTGCTCTTGGGTTCAACTTCTTAGGAACTGTGTCATCACCGTGAATCACTTAACTTCTCTGAACCTTGGGAATGTTTCTCTGTAAAATGAACGCATCACACAAGGGGATGCTGAAAAGTCCTTTCCAGTGTATTGCTTTGATGACTGGCTACTTGGAAGGCAGGTTTATATCATGCAAGTGTCACGACCTCTCTTGAATCCATGAAGATGTGGGTTCCAACATGCACACAAGTTTGCTTGCTTCATCAAATTTCTATGAGGAGATATTCATATTTACATACACTCCTCAACGTGTTTACAAAGGACGGAAATGAAATTCAAAGAGGTTAGATAACTTACACAAGCCTGCAAAAGAAGTGGCAGAGCCAAAGTTTCAATCCAAGTTTATCTGACTCTAAGTCCATGTTTATCGAACTATTCCAAGCCTACCAGAAAGTACTGTGTAGAAAGTTGAATTGATCCAAATTAGCCACATTTCTGACTCATGATATTTTACTCAAAATCTAGGGTAAAAATAGCAGTAATAATAGCTAGTATGTATTATGAGCTTAAAAGTATGTATTGTGGGCATAACTGCCAGTGATGATGGAGTTTTACATATATTATTTCACTTAGTTCTCCCATCAAACCAAATACTAGGTAGACTTAACATTCTCTTTGATAAAAGAGGAAATTAAAGTCACTAGGGCTAACATTATTTGCCCACGTCACAGAACTAGTAAATAGGGGAGCTGGGATTTGAACCAAGAACAACAACAAAATTGGCTAAGGTTACCATTTATCATACTTACTGGCATATGGCAGTTAGGATGCATTTTTAAAGTTAATAAACTACAATTTTGACTATTGGAAGAGAAAGTTAGATGGAGGGTAAACCATAAAGGTATCCTTTTCATTTAGTAATTCACAGGATCCAATAAAGGAGAAGAGGGATTTTTTTAAGAAAGACTTCCCGGGCATTGCTAAGAACTTGCCTCTTGAATTGTTTCTCCATTGAAATCGTCAGCTCTTGTCATTCTGCTGTGGCAATGAGAAAAGAAATGACAAAGTGAATTACAAGAGACAATGTTAGCCAGGGAGGTGTGCAGTTTGTGTCCTGCACACTTAGGGAGACAGCCCTGTGTGCTTGCTTACCCTTGGGCAGAGGGAATCTGAGCTCCAAGGAGAAAGCAGTTGAAAGTAAACATCAGGTGAGGGAAAGAAGTCCTATTTATTTGGTTGGGTCCAGAGTCACTGAGAAAATGCCTTCCCGATGCATTCCAAACAGGGCAACACAATTAGGATGGAAAAGGCAGTCAAGTCTATTTGGCTTCTGCAGGATATTTGTTTGTATATTCTAATTGCAGCATCATTTAGCTTTATTTCATCTGGAACCTGGCTGCCAAATGAGTGTATTGATTACCTGTCACTGATGCATATTTCTCAGTTACAAGCCATCAAGGCTTGTAAAATCTCAACCACATCAAGACCAATGAGTGGCTTTTAGTACTGCTGTGAATTGTCACATTAGCCACCTTCTTTGAGTGTCAAGTAAAAGTGTGTATCTTAAACATACTGGATTATTTAATCGTCACAAGCCCCTTCAAAGTAGATAGCAATATTTTCACATCTGCTAAATGGGAAGCAGAGGCTCAGAAAGATTAAAAACCTTTCCCATGGCCATAGATTTAGTAAATGGTGGAGTAGGGACTTGAGCCCATGAGTAACATTCAAATCCAACAGGGCTTTCAATTATACAGGAAGTCCGATCTCCTGGTTAGGAGTATGTACAACTGCTTGGCTTAAAATTCCAGCTCTGCCACTTACTAGCTCTGTGAGCTTGAGCAAGTTTCTTAACATCCTTGTGTCTCAATCTCCTCATATGTAGAATCAGAGAAATAATAGTAGCTACCTTATAGGGTTGTGATAAGAATTAAGTGAATTACTATATGTACAGCATTTAGACTACTGCCTGGAATCTGGGAAAAAAACTATTATTTTCACATCCTCTGGATACTCTGAAAATGAAACTGTATATCTTTTGACCTTCAAAAACTTGCTGAAGGCATTTTCTACTTCCAAAGACTTTGCAACAATTCAATTTTCCTCACAGCAGCCCAGTATTTTAGGTCAGACCACTGTCTTTCACTCCCAACCTGAGACGTGAGGAGCCACTGTGCTCAAGTATTGTCAGTTGCTTCAATGCCACATCCTCCTTATCACATTCGAATACACATATAATAATGCTATTTACTTTTATTTATTCATGTTTTTGATAGCTTAGGCCTGCTCCTCATAACAATCCCACAATTAGGCTTTATCTCCATTTCACAGATGAAATGAAAATAAGATGAGGAGGGCCACATCTCTGAAATGGTTTGTCCAAGTTCATGTAACTGTTAAATAGCAAGGGTGGTTTTTTAACTCAAATCCAAATGTCTCCTAAACATGTGTTCTGGCTTCCAAATTATGACACTTAACCACTTGTTTCTACTCATACTCCTGGTACATTCTTCCTCATCCTTTGAGATTCAAGCCGGAAATCACTTTCCCCGTATTTTAGCTATTGGGCACAGATTTTACAAAGCCCTTTCTCAGCCCAAGCACGGCTAGGTTTTGTCTGAACAGTGATACCACAAGGCATGACCTTGTTTGCATAGAGCTCACAGCCTAAAAGGGGGATGATATGCAATTACCCATTGGATACGTCCTAAGAAGTCATGCATTATAGGATGGAGAGTACTGTGGGCAAGAGACCAATGGATGGGACAGGGCTTTCTGGGGAGATGTCACTTAAGTTGAGATGAACCATGAGAAGGAGGCAACATGTGAAAAGTATGGAAGGGGGTTCCTGGCAGAAGGAACATGTGTACAGATCCTGAGACCAAACAAGAGAATGAGAACCATGAGAAAGCATGTACAGCCAGAATGGTGAGGAGGGGGAAAGGAGAGAGGAGTTAGGGGAAGAGGTTGGCAGAATGGCTTAGAACATATCATCCAGGGGTCTGGTGGGCCACAGTGAGGTGTTTGGATTCTGAGCCATACAGAGTCCAATGTAGCCCATGTCCATGGATAGTCATTATCAAACCACATTGTCACCATACATTTATTTGTCTGTTTCCCCTTCTAGGCCTTGAACTCCTTCAGAGCCTAGGACAGTGTTTGGGACAAAACAGCATTCAACAAATTGAATGAATGGATAAATGGAGGAATGAATGAATGAATTAAATGCATCCAATAATACAATGATTTTATAGGATTCTTGTTGAAAAATAAACATAATAAAGCCAGAGTAAAGAAAAAAATTACTGTTGTTGCTTCCTAGCTAAGAATAAAATAAATCAGATATATTTCACACATATTTACATAATAAAAGATGGGCATTAATATTAATAATGATAGCCACTATTAGCAGTTTGGCACTGTGCTCAGTGCCTTATATGCAACTTATTTAATTTTCATGACAATAAACAGTTTATGCAGTAATTACTGCTAATCCCCATTTCACAGAAAAGAAAACTGGGACAGAGTTTAAATAAATTACCCAGGGTGAACAGATGGTAACTGTTCACCAGGATTTAAACTCAGGTATTTTATTCAAAGTCTGTATGCTTAGCAACTGTACGATGTGTCTCTCAAAATAGTTATCTTTGAAATGTTTTAAAGTTTAAAATTTTTAAATGCACCATAGAAAAGGAATAGTCCCTGAAGGGAAATAAGTAATAGTAAACATCAAAAAGAGAAACGATTCAATTTGTAACAATAGGGAATGGCTAAAAGGTAAAATCTGATAAATATAAATAATGGCTAGAAGACAATAAAGAAAAAAGAAAGGACTTAATAGATTAGTGCTCTGTATTGCTCATTTTTTGTTTTAGTTTTCCTTCTTGCAATTTTGTTGCTTTTATATTACAAAATTAGCCGGAAAAGAGAAGCAATCAGAGTACAAATCCTAGGAATGACAGAGCAACAAACTGGGTAAGCAAACCCAATATTTTTATTTTTCACACATTATCTTTGGCTATCTTCAAATCAAAAGTCAGTTGACTATACAATTCTTTCTCCTCCTGCTGCCTGAATAACTCCTATTCTTTCTCAATACTCTGATCAAATTCATTAGTCTGGGCAACCCTACCTTGCCTTGCACACATCACATCCATTTCCTTCATAGAGTTGATAAAAATGTTTTATATTATACATTTTCTGATTCTTCCAATGTAGAAACAATGCTCTACACATACTAGGCAGTTAATAAAGGGACACAATACATAGAATTAATAAATTAACTCTCCCACCCATGCATAGTCTTTTTAATGCCAATGCAACTAGGAAGTGAGAGAAGGGAAGAGTAACATGTATTTATCCAGATGTTCCAGACACTGACCTGGGCTTCTTGCACGAATCACTACATTTAATGTTCATAACAGCCTTGCCAGAGCTGCATCTATATTCCCATTTCACAGAGAGGAGCTGTTTGTTCATATTAGAAGAAATTAATTCAGCATTCCTGAGGCAGATGGGACCAGTCATGAAAAATACAGAGCATTGGGGGGATTGAGGAGAGATTTAAAAATAAATAAATAAAAGAGTAAATAATTCTGATCAGCACTGGAACTTGAGTCTAAGATGAACCTCCTGTCTGACAGCCCAAGGATACCCTGTGCTGGGTTCTAATCTCAGGCCTACTACTTTCCACCTACGAGAACATGAAAAAATTACATAAGCACCTTGAGATTTAGCTTTCCCATCTGCAAAATGGGATTCACAATAATAGTACTTAGCTCATAGGGAGATTATGAGAAATAAATAAGGTAACAAATGTGATGAATTAAATTGCCCTGGCATTTAGAAAGCATAAAATTGTGAGCTATTACTACCCAATGCTTTCAGCAGTGACAAAGAAAAAGACAATGAGCACCGCCTTGTGAGACATGGACACATTGGCTCTTTATCAGAAGCGGGGGACTTGCCACACTATTGAAGGGATCTCTGAATACACAAATTATTATAGAGAAGAGAATACTCAGGGTAGCATGACAGCTACCAATTAAGCAACACTTACTCTCTGCAATGCATTGTGGTAGGTTTTCACTGCCATCACTTCATTTATTCCCACATCAATAAGACTAGAAGGTAGGAGCTCTTCTAAAAGTTTTTACTTATACTGTTCATGCCACACCTGAGGAAAATGAGAACAGATATGACTTATCCATGGTTCCAAAGTGAGTAAGTACAAGAGCTGGGATTCTGACCATATTTATCTTATGCCAACACTTGTGTCCATAGCCCCAATGCTATGTTACCGACACAGGTCCACCTCTTCCTCATGACAGTTTGCCAGTTGCTACATTATCCTATGAATAATGCCCTCAAACAGCAAAAGACAGTAGAAAATGGAGTCAATTCATTCCGCATTGTTCCAGAGGGCAGAATGAACATAGCATATAAGAAAGGAAATTTGGCATAGTATAAGTAAAGATCTTGAGTTATAATGAGGCTCCAGGGGAATTGTGGACACACTGTGAGACTTAAGAGTCAACAAGACATTGGATTCTGACTCCATTTCTTACCACTTGGGAAAGTGTGTGTGCTAACATGCTCTAATCCTTAGTATTCTCATCTGTAAAGTTTATATACAAATCCTTGATACAATTGTTTGTTTGAAGAATAAGACAAGATTATAAATGCAAATTGCTGATAACTGGTTGTCAACATGTGTTTGCTCCATTCATTTATCCCATTTTAAAAGCAATTAGGGCTCTTCAATAATGCAGTGAGAGGTAATGATTCCCATTCCCATTTCCTGTAGATGGAAGTGCAGAATCAGAAGTTGGATGGCTAAGTGATAGGATCCTGTAGTGTAGCTCAAACCTCAGTGGGAGGATAAGCCTCAAGAAACCCCCAAGCATAAGATTCTACGATATTAGGAGGGGGAGAAAATACAGTGGGTGATAAAATATGGATTTGAGATGACCTCCACAGATTAAAGGATGACCAATCCTCTAAACGGGAGCATTCCTAGGGCCATGATCAAGCACAAGGCCAGGACAAGGTCAAGCTCAGAAAAGACAGGACCTAAGGCTCATATTGATAAGAGAGCTATATACTGAAGGAGAACTTCAGGCAACACAGAGTTAATTTGCAAGAACTGTGAAAGTTTGTGTGTGTGTGTTTTTTTTTTTTTTTTGCATTTGTTTGTTCCTCCACTCAAAGAAATCTCTGTCATATTACTAGCTGGATACAAATTTAAGGAACAGAGTGTTCAATAACTAAATCCCAGAGTTAATACTTTAAAATATTAAGATGTAAGCTGGGGGAAGTGGATGTGTTTCAAGTGGTTGAGCGCCTGCTTCCCACATACGAGGAGGTCCAGGGTTTGATCCCTGGTACCTCCTGAAAACAAACAAATGAAAAAACCAACTCTATTGGGAAGCCAATGTAGCTCAGTGTTTGAGCACTTGCTTCCCATGTATGAAGTCCTGGGTTCAATCCCTGGTACCTCCTTAAAAAAAAAAAATGTATTCTGGGCAACAAAAGATTATAAGACAAAGAAACAGGAAATGATGGTCCATTCAAAGAAACAACATAAAAATCCAGAGAAGATTGCACTTTAGAAATACTAGATGAAGACTAAAAAAGGTGACCCTCAATATGCTCAAAGAGTTAAAGAAAATATGCTAGATGCTAAAATCCTCAACAAAATACTTGCTAATCACATTCAACACATATCAAACGAATTATACACCATGACCAAGTGGGTTTCATCCCAGGTATGCAAGGATGTTCTACATAAGAAAAACAATCAATGTAATACACCACATAAACAGATTGAAATTTTAAAAATCACATGATCATCTCTATAGATGCAGAAAAAGCATTCGACAAAATACAGCACTCTTTCCTGATAAAAACACTGCAAAAGATAGGAATAGAAGGAAACTTTCTGAACATGATAAAGGGTATATATGAAAAACCTAGAGCCAACATCATCTTCAATGGTGAAATCCTAAAAACTTTCCCTCTAAGATCAGGAACAAGACAAGGATGTCTTAGAAGTACTCGCTTGAGCACTGAGGCAAGAAAAAGATATAAAAGGCATCCAAATAGGAAAGGAAGAATTAAAAATTTCACTATTTGCAGATGACATGATCCTATACATAGAAAGCCCTGAGAAATCTACAGTAAAGCTTCTAGAACTTATAAAGAAGTTCAATAAAGTTGCAGGGTATAAGATCAATGCTCAAAAATCAGTAGCATTTCTGTACGCCAATAACGAGCAATCTGAGGAGTAAATCAAGAAAAAAATACCTTTTACAATAGTAACTAAAAGTATCAAATACCTAGGAATAAATTTAACTAAAGATGTAAAGGAGTTATATACAGAAAACTAAACAACACTTTTAAAGGAAATCAAAGAAGACTTAAATAAATAGAAGAATATTCTCTGTTCATAGATAGGAAGACTAAACATCATCAAGATGTCTATCCTACCCACACTAATCTAAAGATTTAATGCAATCCCAATAAAAATAAATACTGTATTTTTTAAGGAATTGGAAAAACTAACTACAAAATTTATTTGGAAGGGTAAGAGGCCCCAAATTGCCAAAGACATTGAAAAAGACAAATGAAATTGGACATATCATACTACCTGACTTTAAAACATACTACAAAGCTACAGTGGTCAAAACTGCATGGTATTGGCACAAGGATAGATATACTGACTAATGGAACTGAATTGAGGGTTCTGATATAGATCCTTGCATATACAGTCATCTGATATTTGACAAGGCCACCAAGCCCACTCGGTTGGGAGAGAATAGCCTCTTCAACAAATGGTGCTTAGAGAACTGGATATCCATATCCAAAAGAATGAGAGAGGAACACCATCTCACACCTTATACAAAAATCAACTCAAGATGGATCAAAGATCTAAATATAAGAGCCAAGACAATAAAGACCTTGGAAGATAATGTAGGGAAGCATCTACAGGACGTTGTAATAGGAAATGGTTTCATGAACTTCACACCCAAAGCATGAGCAGCAAAAGAAAAAATAGATAAATGGGATCTCCTCAAAATTAAAAACTTCTGCACCTCCAAAGGACATTATCAAGAAAGTAAAAATGCAGCCTACCCAATGGGAGAAAATATTTGGCAACCATCTACTGATAGGAGCCTAATATCCTGCATATACAAAGAAATCTTATACCTCGGGAAAAAAAAAAACATTTAAAAACTGGGCAAGTGACCTGAAAAGACACTTCTCTGAGGAAGAAATACAAATGGCTAAAAAGCACATGAAAAGATGCTCAACATTGCTAACTATTAGGGAAATGCAAATCAAAACTACAATGAGATACCATCTATGACCCATTAGATTGATGGCTGTTAAAAAATCAGCAGACTCCAAGTGTTGGAGAGGATGTGGAGGAATAGGAACCCTCATCCACTGCTGATGGGATTGTAGAATGGTCCAGCCACTGTGGAGGACAGTTTGGCGGTTCCTCAAAAAACTAACTATAGAACTTCCGTATGATCCAGCAATTCCACTGCTGGGTATATACCCTGAAGAATTGAAAGCAAAGACATGAACAGATATATGCATACCGATGTTCATAGTGGCATTGTTCACTATTGCCAAAAGTTAGAATCAACACAGGTGCCCATCAACAGATGAATGGATAAACAAAATGTGGTACATACATATAATGGAATATTACTCACCTGTAGGAAGGAATAAAGTGCTAACACATGGGATAACATGGATGAATCTTGAAGACCTTATGTTGAGTGAAGAAAGCCAGGCACTGAAGGATGAACAGTACATGACCTCACTGATATGAATTAAGGAAATTGAGCAGTCTCAGAGAGCTATTGACTATAGGATAGGTTTACAAGAAATAGAAAGAGAAGAGAAGGTTGTGAGCCATCACCCATACAGATGTAATCTATGATAAAGTGATAGAGTATAGTTGTGCATTGAAGGGATGGGACAGGATGGTAGTGAAATTATTGGGTTGGGTGTTGCAGGGTTGACAGGTGGGTAGATTGGGAAGGGTGGGTCAGAAGGTCTAGGATACTGGGGGGAGGGTTGGGAGAGGGACCAGGTGAACACTTCGGATTTGTGGGTATGAGGTTGAAAGTACAGAGGTGGGAATGCTCTTATGGCAATATGACAAGGAAGGGTCACTGGTTTAGGGTGTTGGTTGGGGGGGTATTCAGGACAGGGTGCACCTAGAGCAGGCTTCTAGGGAGTGTGAGTGTTCATTCTGCCATAATGTGTTGTATCAGTGGGTGGAGACTCACATAATGACTGGGAAGGAGTTGGAGTCCCATCTTTGGGAGGACCAATTTGTTTAGAAATAGACAGATGGGAGTCTCTCAAGAGCAAGGGCGGTTCCTAATAGGGGAGGACAAACCAGTGTGTCAAGACCTCTTATTGCATGTAACTATGAATCTTGTCA
>PVKH010038629.1:0-11304 GCA_004027955.1 Chaetophractus vellerosus | reverse complement strand
CATTCTTTGTGGGGAATTTAGCGTGCAGGGGATACACTCTAATGAACTTCTGTGAAACGTGAAACTGACACTCAGAAATATCTTTTCTTGACGTGTGCCTAGCTCTAATTAGTTTTACAGAGGAGCCTGAACAAAGATATCAAATGAAGCATTTTGTTGCACTGCTTAAGAAATGACTCATCTTCCTTTGAGGCCGTTCTCGTAATACCCAAGTAGTTTTAAGAACAGGGGGACTGTAAATTATGTACTTCATTTCATAACCATGAAAAGAGGCAGATGAATGTCATTAACATCCCCCAAGGACTGGAAGCTTCATTTTTGCTACCTTGGTTTCCTAAATTGCCAATGCTACCTAAGGAACCCCCCTTTTTTTCTGAATCTCTTAAATCTACTCTGAAAAACATGAAAGAAGAGGTCTCCACTGACTATACCTTGTTCTTATTCACAGTCAGATGTAGGACTAGAAAAAAAAAAACCTTCCTTGTAAGTAAAATGATGGGGCTAACTTGGAAGATTTTTAAGGTACATTTTTGCCTTATTTTTCTGTGTATTCTGCGTATACAAAAAGGTCTGTTCTGTTAGGAATAGTTGACAGTGATAATATAACTCAAGTTGTGCAATTAATTAGAGGAATTTGGGATTTGGGAATGCCCACAAAAGGAAGCTCGTTTGCATGTGGAAATTACTAGAATCTGTTTAAGTTGCTGTATTCAGTGTCTTTTAGCATCTTGCTCCTCCCAGGTGCAACACAAACACCACCAGGAGCTTTTTGGAAATGAGGGATCCAGGCTTACCCCAAACCTATTGTATTAGAATCAGCTTTTTTTTTTTGAGGTACCAGGGGGCTGGGGATGGAACCCGGGACCTCTTATGTGGGAAGCTAGTGCTCGACCACTCAGCCACATCAGCTTCCCTGAGTTGGTATTTCCATTTGTTTTGCTTGTTGTTCATTTTTGTTTTTTTTTTAGGAGGCACAGGGAACCCAACCCAGGACCTCCCATATGGGAGGCAGGAGCTCAACTGCTTGAGCCACATCTACTCCCTAGAATCAGCATTTTTACAGGAAACCCTTTGGTGCTTCATATGCATATTAAAGCTTGAGAAGCTCTGCTTTAGCAGGTCAGTTGTTTCACAGTAAGCAGCTACCAGAGGGCAACGGTGTTCACGCTTGATAACAGTCCTATGTTTCCACTATGGCTGACTCAAAAATGCATCTTTAAAAAGAAAGGTAATTATTTTAGCACCTAGAGAAGTGGTTCATCCAGACCACCCATAGCAGGGGCAGCATCGCCTGGAAATCCGTTAGAAATGTGAATTGCGGGGGCCCCACACCAGACCTAAGAATTGAACCTCTGGGTTTGGGTCCAGGAGTCTGTGTTTTACCAGGTCTTACAGGCAATTCGGATGCACAATGAGACTTTAGAGACAAAATTTAGAGTCACCAGATGTAGGTAATCAGGCCGAAAGTACAGTGACTGGAGTTAATAAATGAGAAGAAAACCTAAGTTCCTTAATGGACCTTGGAAGGAAAATAGACATATTTTCACAGTGTGATACTTTAAAAGGACTAATAACATGATATATGTGAAGTGGACTATGATCCTTCAAAACTTACTTAAAATACCAGCTCCTAGGGGGTTAGATGTAGCTCAAATGGTTGGGCGTCTGTCTGCCATGTGGAAGGACCTAAGTTTGATCCCCAGGACCTCCCAGTAAAATTAAAAATATGTATATAGAAGGTGTGCAGGCGGGTCTGGCCCCTCTGGGCCATGCAACAAGATGATGATGCAGCAGAAGAGAGAGACAGGGGAGAGCCAAGACGAGACGGGCAGAAAACCTGAAAAGAGGTGGTGCACGTGGCAGAATGCCTTTTTCCCACATCGGAGGTCTCCAGGATCAAATCCCGGTGAGGACAGGAGGAGATGGATGAGAAGAGAGGGCAGGAAACAAACACAGAGAATCACCCAGCAAATGGTCAGAGACAGCAAGCGTGGTGGGGGGCAGTTAAATGAATAAAGTAAATACAATAAATAAATCTTTAAAAAAAAAACCCAGCTCCTTCAGGTAACTCATTCTCCCATATGTGTGTGTGTACCTATATGTATAGGTATACATCTATATGTATATATGCTATATGTATACACATATATACAGGTACATATTTAAGATTCTGGACAGCAAGATATGTGTCTTGTATCCATATATCCCTCCAGGTACCCAGCACTATATCCTTGGCAGAGTTAATGTCCAACATGTGTTTTCTTATTTGTTTGTTAATGTTTATGTCTGGGGATGAAGAATTAGATTTTTTTTTCTCATTTAAAAGTCATTCTAATTTTTTTAAAAAAATGAATAACTTTTGATGATGAATAACTACCTGTAAAGTACTTTGGTATTCTCTGATTAAAGTAAGGTATATTAAATATGTCTCCTTTTATATACTGAACATTAAAAAATCCACCAAGAAAGTCATAGAAGGTCCTTTCCCCCCCAGTAGTACAATTGAAACATTTGACATAATGTAAAATATGTCTACATTTTCATGCATTTAAATTTCTAATTGTTGCTCAGTCCCTGGGAGAGCTTTTCTAGGTCAATTAAGTACTCACACTGTGCCTTCTTAGTGTTCCAAGAGTCCAAGTGAGGCTTGTCTCTGTAATCCTCAAAAAATAGATTGCTAGCAAATGTTCCTTATTTATATAACTCAGAAAAGATCTGAGAAAAAAAATGACTTTTTGACTATGAAATGCAAGGCCTTGCATCCTTTAGATTTCTGGTTAACGGTGTTATTCCTAGCTCATGCATATCTCCCCTTCTCCCAGGTTAGTGTCTAAACCAGGCTTAATCCTATCCCCCAAACTGTACACCCCCCAAAAAAAAGATGAAACAAAAGATTACTGAAAACACAGATTCATGACCACAAGTTCTTACACCTTATCTCACTCTTGAGTCAAAGGAAGAAAAAGATGGTGGGAGGCAGGGATTGGAATTGGTGTATCAACGCTTTGGAAACATGACCTTAGAGGATGTCTGTGGGTTTTAATTTAGCAGGAACCAGACTGAAGAAATAAAACAATGGCAGATTCACAGCTACCCAATCTGAGTTAGACAAGATTCAGGCACAACCCCGTAAAATGTCCTTATTGGTGGGAATGAGGAATGGAGGTGAGGTGGGACAGTCACAGTGGCTCCCCATGGAATCACTTTAATCACTGGGATTCAACCCCATTCTTATGTAGCTGCCTGGGAGACCCGAAGCCCGATGGTGTCACTTCAAACAGCTTTGGCTAGAATACCTTCTTGAAGTAGAAAGGAGGCAGAGTGCCGTCACTGGGCTCCTTGCCAGGTCAACTGAAAACCGGTTTGGTTTAAGGTTGGCCTTGGATGTGCCCCATGTAGTAACAGACACAGAGGTGAGCCAAACACACACACACAGGATCTTCTTGACCCCTTCCCTTGCCTCCAAGGTGGAAGGACCCTGAATTCAGAGTGTGTTCCATCTCATATCGGGAGCAAGCTTCCTTTAGCAATGTGAACAATGAGGGATTTGAGGAAAAGCCATTCAGGTGATTTTTGAGGAAAGTTACAGTCCATGATTTTCCTCATCTCATCAAAGAAAAAGAAAACCATAGAGACACTGGGACCAGGTGTGAGACAAATGCAAAAAGTAAATTACTCAAGAATGGGAAAGAAATGTGAGTGGGCAATGAGAACAGGAAATTTAGGAACTTCTAAATAAATGTTGATAGCATGGAACTAAAATAATGGAAAGGAATTATTGAAAAAAGAGACCAGTACGTAAAATAAATAATACACTAGAGATAAAACCCAAACCATTTCAACAAAAGCTAGTCTGTTGTAAGGTATATATGTGGGCAAGTAAAATGATGTTTTTCATCTTTCATACAGGAAGTGATTTCATCCTCGAAGTTGAATTAAAAGAAAAAAATGTTAAGTCTAGACAAAGTAGATTCAAAGCAAAGGCAACAACTGCAAACAAAAGATAAAATATAAAATAAAAATTTCCAAAGATATTATCTTTATACAGAATAACACATCTATGAAATATACATAACCAAAAATATTTTTTGGAAAAGAAATACTAGAAATCCAAAGAGAAATTGAGCAATTTATCTCAGTTTTTGACAGACTATGCTGACAAAATAATGAATAAGGATATAGGAGGTTTAATTTTGGGATCTTTAAGTTTTCTTTACTAGGCATAACATATTTCCAGAATTCTGAATGTCCATCTATGCCATATACATCGTCAATTTAAGATAAATTTAACAATATAAAAAATACAACCATATTATATTGATTCTAAGTCACTGATTTCAGAATCGTGGGGATAGAAAAATATATCTTAGGAGCAAAAACACACCATATAGCAATCATTTAAGCTTTTATTCTAAGATGCTAGATTTCTTTTCATTATTATTATTATATATCCCCCGCTTTCTGCTTGTTCTTTGCTGTGTTCATTCTTGTTTTCTTCTGTGTCTGCTTGTCTCCCCCGCCACGTTGCGGCGACCCGCCGAGTCAGCTCACCGCGCAGCGGCCTTGCCTGCTTGCGGGTGGCTTGTCCTGCTCGCGGGAGCTTGTCCTGCCCGTGAGAGCTTGTCCTGCCCGTGGGAGCTTGTCCTGCCCGTGGGGGCTTTTTCTGCCCCTGGTGGCCTGCCCTGCCCATGGCGGCCTTGCCCTGCAATGGCAGCTTGCCTTCTCAAGGCGGTCTGCCCACTCGAGGAGGCCCCGGAAACCAAACCCGGGTCCTTCCATGTGGGATATGCACAGTGGACAAAACAGGCAAGGTCCTTATCTCAGATGGCTCATGGTTTGATGGAGAAAAGACACAAATGATACAGAAATTATGCTAGGGTATGATAGAGGTGTGCAGAGAAGACAGCCAGAACACTGCTTAATCCAGATTACCTGTGATGATAGATGCCCAAGCAAAGATGCTGGTTTGGGGAAGAGGCCACTTCCTGCAGAGTAAAACCAAGTGCAAAGGACACAGAGCAAGACAACGCCATTTTGGAGGAACTGAAAGGAATCCAATGTGACTGTATGTGGTGTGTGTGTGATGGGGAGTTCAATCTAGGGAGGGATCCCCTGACCACATAATGAAGGACTTTTAAGGCACATGTATTTGGACTTTATCTTTAAAACTTTTTTTCCCCCAACATGCAAATGCAAACTTCAAAAAAATAGGGAGAACCACAACTACCTACCCCAACACAAAGCCACTCTCTTTCCTAACCCTCTAACACAGAGTTTATTCTCCACATTAACATGACTTTGTTATCCCATTGTCTTCACTAGCATAAATTTCCTGTTCCAGATGACTTTGGCCAAGGCAAATAATTGACTGTTCCTATCTTCAAAAGGAAGCATCAAAAGGCAGTTTATGCCCTAAGACTGTGAATCCCTGGTCTCAAAATATTTGTCTTGTCTTTCTACCATGCCTAAAGTATCATTTGATTATTCTTACCCAGATCCTGTGTTGGATGATCCTCAATAGACCAAACTGCATAGTCTCAATGAACTCCAACCTTCCCTTTTCCACTCTATTTTAACTCTGTTGAGGCAGGGTTTTCCCATTCCGTGGTAAGCAATGAACTCAGCATTGTCTTAGCAGATTCTGTTGGTGATATTTGGGGAGCTGGCTTTCAACAGGAAATGGAATAACTCAAAAAATATTCCAAAGTAAGGCAAAAAAAAATAAAAAGTTGAAAGAGTTATCTGTGCTTTATATTACGCAAATTTAGAACAAACTTCTAATGTGAAAAACTTTTCAGTAAACTACACAAGAAAATTAAATGATAAATTATCTCCCTTTCATTGTGTGTCAACTGTGTGTCAGGTATTGGAACTTACGCCCATTTCTGCTCCTCAGAATTGCTCTCTAAAATAGATATTTTCATTGCTTTCATAGGTGGTTTAACTAAGGCTAACTACAGTGCTAGTTATTAGCAAAGTCAAGATTTAAAACCAAGTCTCTGTGTTTGCAAATTTCACAATACCAATCTTATTTCCTATAAAAAACATTTTGCTCCACTTGGATATTTTTTGCAAACGTTTTGCTTATCTGAGATCAATGAGTTAGAAATGAATAACAGTGCTCAATTATGATTATTTCAGAATTTGATGGGAGAAAGATGTACATGAGCTTTTCACTATAAATGACCCGTAACTAAAGTGCTTGGTAATATCTAAATTATTCATTAGAAAAAGTTTAGAACTGGAAAGTTAACAAAATATATGAATTTTAAACAGACTGGCTAGTTGCATTTTCTTGTATTTTTTTGTGGAAGTGGGAAAATGTGAATGATTATATTTTGAAAATAAGTTCCAAGTAAAATTTTATGTTTTGAGCTACGATAACCCCAAGATTTATGATGTGTTCAGATTTACCCGATTTAATGTTCTGTCCTGACTATAGTTATATCATAAAAGAAAATCATAGGTAGAACTAGATTAATTTTTTAAAGAATTCAGTCCCTTGATTACATTATTTGGAATATAAATTTATACTATATTCATTCATGCTATGCAACTCTATGCACACTTTGAAATGAATATGGAATATTGTGAAATTTTTTCTCAGATATGTTCAAATCAAAAATGTAGGTCAGAAATTAGTATGTTCTAACAACAAAGTAAATTAAATCTAACACATAGTTAACTGAGTGCTGTGCTTGTCACTAAGTTATGCAATTTAGCTGTTTTTTATGTTCTTTTATAACTACATAAATGTCATATTTTTGAAATGAGGCATTTTATGTAATCTCATTCCAGTTGTATTTATTATTGGACACTGATTTTGAAATGATGAATGTAATGTTCTCTTTATCACATGCATGAATAGCTGCCTATGAACTTATTAATATCACAATTCCACAACTGAGCTGCTTCCTAAAATACCAGTAACTATGTTTATGATATTGTGATATTCCAAACAGTTTGTGCCTTCATGTTGTGTGGGTATATATAAATATATGTTTATTACATATATGTTAAATGTGTATTCTATATGGCAGGTATTTGTGTCAAGACTGAATTTCTTCCTTTAATTTTTTTTTACTTGTGTTCACAATGAAATACTAAGACAGTTAGTAAATATGCTTTAAGGAAATCTGCTTGCTTAGCCCAGCATGGAGTGAAATGCTTTGATTGTGAAATCAATTATTTTGCACAAAACTAATTCAACTCAAATAGAGGTTCATAATAAAGTGAGTGACAGATTGTACTCTAAGATGCACTGAAGCAATTTGGGACTTTTCATTTTATTCTATCCTATCCAAATTCCCTATAAACAGCTTTCCCTGGTTGTTGATATATAGCCATATATCAACATTCAATTTAATCTTCAATAGGGAATAAAGTATTTAGATGTCAGTCCTCCAAACATATTTTGCTACATACATTTTCGTGGAAGGAAGTATAAACAAGTAATTGAAAATTCTTATCTTCTGTTTACATTGACATCTGCATTTTGAATAGTCTGCACACAATTTGAGGAATGAGAACTTCTTTAACAATCAACTTGCAGTATTTGAAATGAGAGAAATCTTTTCTCAAAACAAGGACTAAGATTCTCCTTCTGCAGTTAAGCACTTGGAACAAGTGGCCTAATAAAATTAATAATCAGAGGGATTAAGTAAAATAGACCATCCATTTACAATGATGTACTTTTGAGAGGTCAAATGCATATTTATTAAAATGGCTCAGGAGAACTCCCAGTAAAGGCATATTTCACGAGAATGAATTCTGGTTGGGAAAAGAAGCAAATCATATTTAAATCTTTTGGATACTTCAAACATCAATCATGTATAATGATCCAGGAAGGACCTCCTTCTATTTAACTTAAATGTGTTTCTAATGTTTATATTTTCTACCAATACTTTAACTTGAACATATATTAATAATAGACTTTATAAATGCCCATAAGGAAGGCAAATGATCAGAGAATGAAGAAATTTATTTATTTATTTATTTTGTCCTTCTTATATTTATATAATTGAGATGTTTCAAAGGCTTAGTGGAAAATAAGATCAATTTTTATGTACAAGAAGCTTAAATCCATATTTAAACTGAGAGCATAGCTTTAAACCATCATATTCTTGAGTCTATTTTTATTGATGGGTATTAAGAGACAAAGACCAGCAGGATGAAATCTACAGTGTTGCCTGTGGGTCAACCAAAAACAAAATGACCTGGGGTTAAAAATATCTGTAGCAAAAGTCAATCAGAGACAGGATGTTTGATTGATTTCTGAACAACACACACTTTAGGTGAATGATATCTAGCTGCTCCTCTTTTTAATAGTTTGTGAGTCCAGAAAGCATAAGGTATATGAATATCTTGGCAAGCTACATCTTCATCTCTCACCTCAAATTCAACTTCTGGGAAGCTTGCCATAATTGATCAGAAGAGAAGTACAAATTCGTTCCTGCTCATAGAGCCTTAAAGAAAGATTCTAGTCTATCTTCCCAAAGAACTGTTGAACCATTAAAATAAACCACACTCAAAACAATCTTTTCCAAGTGATCAGTTTTTGTTAGATTATAAGTGTCAGAGGTTATGTTGGTTGAGAATATTTGGAACACATGAAGGAAACTCAAGAAGACACACAATAAGTAAATAAACTGATTGCTCTTTTAGCAGTTGTATAATATTTCCAATTCTGCTATGGGTTTTATTGCCATAATAGTCTAAAAATAAAATTAATTATGCTTAAGTTTATTGAAAATTAAGAATATATATCATGTAGCACTTTTAATCCTTGAGGCAGTCGTCTGATTTAATATTCTTTTATCTTTTCCCCACATTAACCTTAGACACGGAGGAGCTAAATAACAAGAAAGCTAAGAGTAGCTCTTTCAAATTTGGTTTTAAAAATATCTGGGGGAGGTACAAATTAATTCATACAATTTCTCCCACTTCTTTGATTCCTGCTTTCTAAGTGGCCCCTTTTCAATTTCTTTATCCTGTGTCAACAGGCTATAAGATTGCTGCAAAGGAACACATTATTTTCTTGGTTGACAAACTGAAAATAGTTTGCTTAAAGAATGCAGAGGGAACTGAATTTTCATATCGCCTCCGTTGCTATTTCTTTTTTCCTTCTGATAGCATCCCAGTCAGCAAGAAGTTGGCATCCTGATTGGCTGAACACAATGAAAAGTTGCTCAGGTGCAGATTTAGCTGTCATTTATTTTTTCTATTTCCAGCCATGGCCAAGTGACTAGAGGAACCCAAAAACTTATCTAAGGGAAGCATATTGGAATTCTTTGGTAAATATTCCCAACTTGTTAACCACAAGAAAATATGTGCCAAGGGAAATGGAAAGGAAGTATCCCTCTGTAAAGGAAGCAGTACTCTGTCAAACAACAAAGGATATTTCACATAGACAAGAGAGAAAATAAAGATGATTTTGGGAAACATAATAGGTGGGTGGAGAAAGATCACTTCAGAGGAAATTTACAAGTTACACAATTGGTAAAAGGAGATTTAAATGTGTATTAAAAATCCATAGCCTGCCATCATTCATCATTGGCATCTTCCAGTCCATGATGACCATTCTCTCTTTTATATCCTTCTTTATTGTTATATTCAGTCTCCTCTGGATAAATTTACATATTATTTTCCACTGTTTTGTATATTTCGAGGTCAAACTTATCAAGCAGGAAAACCGATCTATTTCGCTCAACACAAAACACCGTTGTTTAGTTGAATATGGAGACTAGGGATTAAAGATAGGGATAAGGAAAGGAAGCTTCTGTGGAGCTAATAGGAAACTTTAGCTCTTCCGTTAAATTTAACAAATATTTCCTATTTTGTGAGGATTGAGTAATTAGGAAAAATATGCTTTGACAAAAAACTAAACATTGTTTGGAGCACAGATTTCCACGCTATCTGATTCTGATTCCACAGGAGTTACTTTACAACTGTTAAATAATTATTGTCTGCAGACCACAAATATATTCCATTGGATGGAGATTCAATTGACTTCTCTTCCCCTTCTGGAAATAAGTCAGTTTCTATACTATTGTAATTTCATTTTTGCCATTCCTTTTCCTCCATATAAATTTGTGCCTTGGATTCCCTCATTATGAGTTCCATCATTATATTTGTATGATACATGATTTTGCCCTTTGCAAAGTTATCCTTTAACAGAGTTAATATATGTAAAACACTTAGGACCTTGCCTAGCATAGAGAAAATTGAATAAATGTTGTGGTTGATGCTTTGTTGTTGCTATGTGAGCTGGCACTATTCTAAGTGCTGGGATACAGGCATGATTAAAACTGAAGAAGGTCAGAGTGCAGTGGGAGAAACAAGTAAATAAATAGTTCCAGTACAATTGTGTTAAGAAATGTAATTGAGATAAGTACAAAGTCCTATAGAAATGTGCCTAGAATAACAATTGACTCTGCTTTAAGGTCAAGAGAAAAATGGGGAAAGGTGGAGTAGAGCCCAGTATTTTCAAGTTAAATTAGAAAAGGAGTAAACCAATCACATTATTTTCTCTACCTATCCCTGATGGATAACTATAATCAGATACTGTAATATTAACCACAGTATCAGGACAGAGGAATCGAGTGATTAAGCTCTCTTTTACACAATCAGAACAAAAATGAGCTTGAACACAAGGTCACATTTACTTGCACTAGAAAGTCAGCAAAAATACAAAATGTAATGTTCTCTAATTTGTATAGACTTAGCAGTGGCTGACAATAACTATCGCTAAGGAAACAGAAGAGAGATAATTTGAAAATAAGTGCAAGGAAGCTTCTGAATCAAGATTAAATTTAAATCAAAATTTAATACTGACTATGTTAGGGTAATCACATTAGAGGGGAAATAATAATACAGTCTTTAGCTGTGTGTCTCTCTGTTCAAAGACCTTTTATACTTTTCTTTGAATGTAACCTTAAAAAGAAGAACTTCTGAACTAGTTTGGGGAATGGACTATTAATAATGTTTTATAGCTGGGGAGTCTTAAACATATAGATTTTTAAAATTAAAAACTATGATAGCAATGATAAATGCTGTCATGCCCATGGAGTTTATTGTTTCTAAAATAATTTCCATAAATAGTATTTCATTTAATTCCCTAACCACTACTGAAAAGAGGTTTTATTTTTCACTTCTTACAGATAAGAAAGTTGCATCTTAGGGAATTAAAGTTTCTTACACTAAGTTGAATAGATAATACATGCCACCCTGATTTTCTGGTTCTGCATTCTATGCTTTTTCTACTACCAGGTGCTTCTCAATAAAATGGCACCCTATACTTTAGTG